>VOQK01010465.1:9363-27877 GCA_015052645.1 Benitochromis conjunctus | reverse complement strand
TAACCAGCCCCCCTCCCCATTTAAAACTTGCCACACCACTGCAGAGGCACACTGAGATAAGACTATACACGCAGAGTGATGGTCAGCAGATTCTGGCACATTAAATCCATTCTGACGCCTGTTTGAAAATAAATATCCCAGATGTCTTGTTTCATAAACATCGGCTGAAGAAGCCAATGAAAGAATCTGGCCGTGTTCCTATACAACAGCTGGAGCCGAGTGGACATATCTACCCACAAAAAAGAAAAAAGAGAGATGAAGAAACTTTCTTATGGGTTCTCATGCTCACTTGTGCATAAATAAACACACAGGCACACACACACACACACACACATATCCGCACACCTCTCCTGTCTTCTGTCTTTGAATCTGAAAATGTGATGTGACTTGAACAATGACAGGTGTGTTTGTCAAGGATGTGGCTGTCACTTCAAATCAGTGGTCGAGAGCATCTTCCCAGGGAGACTTTCCACTTCTTAGGGTTTGACTGGTTACACTGCGCTTCGGTGCAGATTGGAGAACAGTAAGTTGTCAAAGTGGCATTCAGGGAGCCTTGCTTGGGTGTCGTCAAATCGAATAGATAAATAAATAAGCTCATTTCAGTTTTTGGTTCATCAGGAAACCGTGTATAGGTTCCATTGGCCATTATATACTGACTCATGTAGAGAAAAAGAAAATCATTATGCGGGCGTCTATCCATCTGAAGATCGTTAGCATGAGCAAATCCGAGAATCACTGTTTTAAAGATGTACTATTCAAGGAAGTTGTGTAGGGCACCGAATAAAATGATGATAATCATTTCCACTGAATAACTCAAGTGAGAATCACAGCTTGTCTATTGTCGCTTTGCGGTGCGTGGTTTGTCAAATGCGTTTCAATTATAGCCTTTAACTTGAGGCACTATCACATCCCCATGAAGTGATTTTAATGGAGTTTGGTGCAATTGTTTGTTATGCGAGACAGGTCTTTTCAGCAGAAAGTGAAGAAAAAAAGAGTGAAAGAGAAAGAGAGAGAGGAGGCTTGAAACTCAAATCAGCTTTTGGCGATAACGCGACACAAACAGCCGAGCAGGGGAGTACCTATGGACTCACTAGTCACTAGTATTTAACTGTACACATGTATCGAGAAAGCTTTACTCTCCTGCACGTAAGCCTAAAATCCAAAACACGGGTGCGGGCATCTGATTTGCCAGATACAGCATTCTTGGGCCGGATTGCTGTCTCCAGCACCCCCAATCAGTCTGTCCTGTCCCACTTTTTCTCCTCCAATTCCCCCTCCTTCCTCCCCATCTTTTTTTTCTCTCTCCCTGATACAGTATAACAGCCTCCTCTCCATTCTGTCTCTAAAGCTCCTGGATCCTCAAAGCACAGGTGCAGGACTGCCGGGCTACAGCCCACAGGCTCTGGATGCCGAAACAGGAGAGGCAAGCCGGCACACATGCAGAATTACAACGCCTCCATTTCTCACACTGACATAATCCCCATGTTTTATTTGTCCCCTTGTAATTCTTTTTATATCTTGGGCTTATGTTCTTTGGCATCCATTCAATCCCAGCCTCGGGACACAGGGCTCTACCAGGCCCATATGTGTGCCTTGCTCCACTTAACGCATATTAGTTCCTTTGTAACTGTGACTAAACTGGCATGTCTCAGCTGGGAGATGTGCCGGCTTTGACTGACAGTCCATGTCTGGAGCCTGTACTTTGAGTCTCACGCAGACTTGTCAAACACGGGCTCTGTCAAAGCATCCTTCACTCTGCTGTCAAGCACAGGAACCATGGAGAGCTGCAGAAGGTTCGCCGCTCCAACCACAAATCTCTGATTTACCTTATATTCTATATATGTGCATCTGTGTGTGTGTGTGAGTGAACCAGAGAATGAACAGATTTCTCCGTGTTTTATTAGAGCTAAATTTTAGAAGCGTGTTGTTGGCATGTTCCCTCTTTCCCTTGGTAGGGAAAATCTGAGGGGGAAAAGCTAAGTGAAACATTTTTCATGCCTGCATTTTGGCAAGATTGCCTGAGAAGGAAAAAAAAAAAGCGAGACGTGTATACCCCAATCAGATCAGTCACTAAAATTACATCTAGAAAGCTTTTCCAATAACAGCTTGATATTAGGACTTCAGCGTGGTGTTGATGTATGTTATCAGCGGAGAAAATCTGTTAAGTCTGTGCCATGTGATGCCAACAGTCTTAAATATTGTTTTCACAACTGTGCAAGCTAATTACCTTTAATTTTTCATCTGTGCTCCAAGGGTTGTAAGAGATTGTGATTAGTGATTCATTACTTCTCATTACCTGGCCTGTCAAACTGTTTCCTTTACTTATTCAAGCTGATTAGCTGTACATGGCCCGCCTCTCTCAATGAGGCTGAGAAAGAGACCTCAAATATGATCTGCAGATCGGCAACAGTAACTAGTAGTAATAAAAGGATGGATAATAATGAGGACGCGAGCAAAAGGGAGACAAGAAGAACAGGAAGTGTTGGTGATCGTTTTCATTGTGGAAAACGAGACGAAAAAGAAAAAAACAAAAGGTTTGTTAGACGTGTTTAGCCACGTTTAACGTGCTCAAATGTTGAACTTTCAGACCAAAACACTTGGCGTAAAAATGGCTTGATTCCGACTTCAGGTTGTAAAGATAAACCCCACGTCAACAGTCAGCGGGATGACATCTCTTCCTTTTCTCCAGAGAACGGTTATTTATAGGCGTCAGAGAATGAGGATTGATTTACTGCACGTAAACAGGATGTCATTCTCAGCAAAAGGTCAAGGTGAGCCAAAGCTTAGGCAAATAAAAATACATGAATTTGGCATCTCTGTATTCTACCTGTCTGTCAAGCCGATCATATGCACACAGCCTTTTCAGATCAAGCGACAGCAGGGTCTCAAATTGAGTCCAAATGTAAATCAGCACTAAAAAAAACAAGCAGTCCTTCCTAAGCACAAAAATCCTGAGCGTGCTAGTGACAACGGTAGTGTGACATTAACTAAAACATTCATCACCATTAAGAGTAATTAACAAACTTCTTCAGCATTAATTAAAGTCCCTGCTTTAAGGGAAACTGTGCCTAATTAGGAGGTTTGACAGGATGAGGCTTTAGGGATGAACCTTATCCAGAGGGCTGTTGGAGGGGTAGGAGCTAGTGAATTTTGCGTAAATTTTCTAGAGTTTTTCTCCTTTTGTCACAAAACTCTGTGCCCTTGGTCAACTCCAAAGATGGTCTGGTCTAGCCTGGCACAGCCCTGAAAAAATATTGACAGGTATGACAGGCCTCCGATTAGCCAGTCAGCTGGAGGCCCAGACCTTGTCACCTGTCAGGTAGAGACATGAAGGGTGAATGAGCAGAGGAGGTGGAGGAGGATGGTGCAGAGACAAACTTATAAAAAAAGGAGAGAAAGAATTGGTGACATTCAGAGTTAACTGGATACACACACATACAAGAGGCAGCTATGAAAAAAAAAACACATGTATATCAAGCCTGAGTCACCTGCAGAAGTGTTTGTGAAGCACTCCATTACAAAAACCAGAGGGTTTGAGGATGACAAATGTGTACCCAAAGAATCTGTGATTGGATCGGGGATTAAGGGGCTGCCATGTCTCTGATGGGAAACAGGCAGGAGACAGACAGACAGAGAGTGGAAGAAAGAGAAGGAGATGGAAGCAAAAGAAGGGTGGAAGGAGGACAGTAAACGAATGTCAGACTGCCCAGGCAGGGAGACAGAGTGGCAGAGTGGGTGGGCTTTGACAGACACATCTCACACAGGCTGACAGCTCCGTCAATAGCCCCAGGATGGCCGCCCTGATTGACAGCTAGCAGGTGGCGCATGAATGGAGTTGTCAGGCCGACTGTCAGTCAAAGTCACATCGCTGTGGCTACAAGGCCCCGGCTGAACAGGCACACAGCTGCCCAAGGTGATCTCTGGGTATACAGGCAGGCTTTTGGCACGGGAGGCTGAGGCAGCTCAGATCACGCTAAAATTACCATACATGGCCATAGCAGCACACAATAGCTCAGTTGATTGTGCCTGTGTTCCACTAGTGGATAGATTTGGTATATGCACACATGATTGGTTTGACTGAATTGAAAAAAGTAGGGGGGAAAAAATCATTTGAATGTACTATCGATGAATCTCTGCAGTTTTTCCATTTCTTTGGTTCCCCTTAATTGAGCATTGTTCCAGCACGAGGGCATGAAGCATAGGAGTTAATGGGCAATAATTATATGTGAGAGAGGCTTTCTCCCTGGAGTGGAATCCAGAACAAATGGAAGCTCCGATGTGCAACATTCTACTTCATTACATCTGCCGCGATTAAAGCCTGAACATCTGGCACCATATCCTGACAGATAGACAAGACTTCTGGACTGGAAGGGAAATCGAGCGATATTTACAAAAATGTAACACAGGGTATTTACTGGATGAAAGAACAAGTGCTTTGGGCAGGCACGGTACACTCTCCCTATCAGACAAGCGCTGGACTGATAGATGCATGTAAACACAAGTAAATCGTTTGGACACTTTAGACAAAATGAACGACACTAAGTACCCTAGCTACACATTCACATCACAATGGACTTTATTATTATAGGCAGCTTCTTTTGCTACAGATAAATACATACTGTGGCTCTTCAAGTAAACACTGGAATGTACATCAAGGTTGGCTGTTAACTTCTTTTTAACATTCTCCATCACCCTAATCCTTTTGAGGTGAAGCTAAAACAATAACCATAACTGTCTGTATGTGCTGTTAATACGATAACATCAAGTCCCGCAGAGGGATGTCACGCCGATCTGGTCTCTCTCTGGCGCACGGTTGTCTCCCGTGATGCTCAGAGGCAGTCTGGAGGGCATCTGGGGTGTGTGCGAACGTCGAAGGCGGCGGTCAGGGTAGAGACTGTTGTCAAACGGCTTACGGTGCACACATAGGACGTGAGTCTTCAGGTTGCCCTTCTGGGAGGCGCTGTAGGGGCAGTAGCGGCACTGGAATGGCTTCCGAGCTGGAAACGAATACACAGGAATGGGGGCGGCGGTTAACGTTTACAACAAGTAAATAAATCACAATCCCACTGGGCAGTTTCTGAGATTACAATGCATCAAGTTTGTGCAAGTTGAACACAACACAGTCAGCCAATAAAATCAAAGAAAAACAATTTCTCTGACAAAACCCCCCCCACTCACTGTGTGATGCAGAATATACCAAAAAGAACCAAATCCTACTGATTTCTGTGAAGAATGCATGTGGTATGTTTTTAGTTCTGGATAGCAAACATTAGTCTTGGCAGGTCATTTTTCCAGTGCTCTACAACAGATGTGGCCAGGTGAGATGTGAGAGAAATGTTAATACTTGTTATAGTGCACTGAAGCTGCTGTAGGTTTGCAGGTTGTTGATTTCCTGATCACTTTGGCACTTAGCCTTCATCCTATGACACCTAATGGTCTGACGAGTTTTTCTAAAAAGGCCTGCAAATTCTTGCTCATTCCTACACACTTCCTGCTCACAACTCACACATGCACGCACACACACACAAAAATAAATAAACACGCACACAAGTGTTGAGTTGAGGAATGACAGATGTCTGCAGCTGGGAGGCAAGTCATGCCAAAACTTCCTGTCTGTCCACCTCTTTAGTGCCCGCCGCATAGTTTCTCCGTAAACAATGTGAACATACATGGCCCAGCACACAATGTACCCTTAAGATACAAACAACAAAGCTTAACACTAGTAGCTTCCAGATGTTTATCTAACCTCAATGAAAAATCAGTATGATAGCAAAGCCTTCGGGCTTGCTAAGATCAAAGCAAAAATGACTCATTTACCTTTCTACCTAGACAGCCATGTGTCCTTGTTCACCGCTGTGCTATTTTTGAGATGTTACCTCACATAATGACTTTCTCTTTTCCCCTCTGTCTAACACTTCAATGTGTTTTTCTGTGATTCATGGTTACAGTAAACCATTATGTGCTGATGTCATTTGACATCACTTCCCAAAAAGTGAGGGCTGTCTCAGCCTTTTCACCCCGCCCTCGCCTCTTCCACTCTATCATGCTCCTCATCAGAGCTGAGACAGCTGTACACAGCTCAACGCTCGCTTTCACATCTACATAAAAAAGGTGTTTTTTGGAGGGAAAAGTGGGAAAACTCACAGAAGGTGTGAGCAATAAAAGGTAATGCTCCATCTGTTGCTGTATAATAACCTGATGGCCGTAAAGGACACACACACACACGCACACACATTTACAAACTAGGCCTGACACATCTGAATATCATCAGGATAGCACAGAAGGGTCTGTGTGTGTCTGTGTGTGTGTGTGAGAGACAGAGAGCTGGAATGAACAACAGTAAAGATAAGCTTTGTCAGACCCAGGTAGAGTGCAGTTTGTGGTGCATCTTAAACCCTGCCTGCCTCACTTAAGCTTCCCTGGCCTCAGCGTGACGTGGACAGGCAGGAGAGTAGGTTGGATACATAAAAAGAAACACTCCTCGTTAAAACTTTAATGTCATTTTTCTGACTTCCGCTTCCTCAAATTTCACACTTTCCCTTGTAACGTGATAAACTCGACAGATTTTCCTCAATCTTATCAAATCCTTGTAAATGCACTCAGGCGCTGTGAACAATTCTGTAGCCTATTACACTTTCATAAAGTCGGTTAATAATAAGCCAAAAGGTCTCGGGCCTACATTAGTCGCTTGGTGCCCAGCTTGTCTCCCCCTTCTCTGCCTCTATTGCCTTGCTTTCTATCCCTCCTCGTCTTCCTCAGTCTGCCGTTCGTTTAGTCCTCCCACCAGAGGAGAGGGGAGGTCCAACAGAGGGCAACCTCCAAATAAGTTCCATTAATCACAGGCCAGAGTCTAATGTAACTAATATTTTACAATTAGAGGAGACAGCAGTGGGCTCTTAGCCATCCATCTCGCCGCCATATGATCCTCCATTCACAGGCTGCTCAAGCCGCAGCTTCAGACCAGCCATTCGCTCACAGAAATACATATACACACACACACACACACACACACACACGTGTACTCCTATAGATATATAACAATGCATGAAGAGACTCAACAGGAAATGAGGAGGCTGGGATTGTGTGGCGTTGAAAGAAAGAGTGGAACTCTGCCAGTGGTACAAAAACAGAGTGGTTACTGACTTTGAATCTGTATAACGTTGACACTGAAATTAAAGGATAATCCCAGTTATTTTTGCAGTTGTGGCCAAAGAAACAGGACAATATGCACAAGCTTTCATAAATAAGTCAGATTATAAACAAACCAGCAGTTTAACCAGATATTCAAAATGACTTTATTTAAACGATAAACTGAAAGCGAGTGACCTTGAAAGAACAGCAAAAGAAAAAAAACAAATCTGTGCGCACATAAGTAACCTGTCAAAAGTATGTTAGGTTAAAGATGAACCAGAAGGTGAGTCTAATTTCTCAGAATGGATTTGTTGCACCTCACGTTTTATCTTTCAAAGAAAAGGGGGAAAAAAAGCAACGTGGGAATTAGTTTAAAAGTTCATCGCCCGACTCTTACACGCGTTCCCACATTTCTGCACATTGAATTAGCCTTTTACTAATTCAAAAATCAAGATATTGCATCCAGAGCCAGCCTACCTTTTGTGCTGTAGCCTCAAATTAAAAGGTTAAATATAATCCTTTCATCTAACTCATTTGTTTCCCCAAATTTCTTATTATTCCTTTAACTATTTTTTTTTTAATAGGGCTAAAACCTCAGTGTCAGCTTTGGATCAATTTTAAACAGTAAAATATTCAAAGTTTTTATATATTCTTTAGTAGATTTGACTTAGTCCTTCCGTTGTAATTATACATCATTCTATAAGTCAAAATAGTACGTTTAGATGTGATAACACTGTTTATTATGGGAAGTATAGTTTTATAAATAGTTTTGTTTTTGTTACCATTGGGCAGGGACTAGTGTTAGAAAAGCATATCCTGCCTTGCCTTTGCATATTTGCTTGAGGTTGTACACATGTATATGTTCACACCTGCATGCATGCAATGATGCGTTTGTGTGTGTGTGTGCAGCGAGAGTGTGTTGTGTGTCACAGGCTGAGATAATGACCATGATGACAGTGGCGGGGCCGACGGGGGCCAGAAGAGCTGAATGGTGACGGATGACACAGGCCTGAGCTCTGATGGCACACAGACAGTGAGTGATGACTGCACATCCTTCCCAGTGCTCCACCCTTCATTATCTCTATGGGGAGAAGCACGGCACAAAGGCAGGCCGCGCTGCCCTCTCGCTGCCCTCAAACGACATCTGCTCATAGAGACAGCCGCACTACCGCTCCTCTTTCACCTCGCTGTCGCTCCATCTATCTCCATCTATGGTGATCTTTCTCACTCCTTTTCTCTCTCCTTTTCTCCTGCTCTCTGTCACCCTCTCCGCGGAGGGTATACAGAGGTCAGACAATGAGATAATGACTCACCCCTTTCAACCTTTCAAATCAGGGCCTTTTCTTTCTCCCTGTCCTCCATGTTCTTTCATTCTTAATCCTTTCTTTATCGATCTTCTCATATTCACTTGTTCTCATGAGTCTGAGAGGCCTGGTCTGACATCACTGAAGGAACAGTTGACATGGTTAACTGGTTAACTCTTTTAAAGTTGCCCCAAAGCATCAATTTTGCAACATGACAGCATTCTCAGAAATAGTTGTCCTAAATGAACCTCTGAAATATGGATGCATGTCACACTACTTGGGAATGAGATATTTACCGCAGCTTAAACTGTTAGAGTGGTAAATGTTGCCATCTAGTGGTTGAGCCCAAGCAGCACAGCGGTGAGAGAGTCCTTAAAACACAAGGGAGGGCTCAGTGAGACTAATGAGCATGCAGACAGGTTCAACCAGAGGTCACCATCTGGCCAATTACCACTGCTGGCACATTGGAGCCGACCTGAACTGTCATCACAAACACATCACTCCATGTCCAAACTGCCCAGCAATATGTCACCATGCCACTCGACGTGCCATACAGTATGGAGAGGATGGGGTCAACAGAAGACAGCCCCATGACAAAGCCACCTGGTCAGCGCTGCAGACAGGACAGACTGCTGGGCCACCTGCTTAGCTCACTTTTAGAGGACACTCAATGGACTCTCAATGTCAGTCGCCCATCTCGCTGTCCAGTTTGACTGACAGGTGTTTATTGTGCCTTTGACATCAACTTCCTGAGAGAGAAAACACAGAGGATCAATCTGCAGTGAACAAAAAGGCAAGCGATGCTTGAAATAGCTCCTTGCATTGATCCGACTGCTGAAAAGTGCAGGCCACAGTTACGGTATAGCGTGCTGTATGTGAGGGATGAACTGTTTGATGTCATTTTTTCAGCATTTTGGAGGAAAGTTTGGCTTTTTTTTTTAAATCCATGTTTTTTTAATCCAAATGGCATTATACATAATAAAAGCAAGAAAGAAACATGAACAGTGTGACGGCTATGACAGGAGGTGAAGGGGAGGGGTGCTTCTCGGCATATTATAATAACCATCTGTACAATCAAATAGAAAACTACATCTTGCTGTTAGAATCATAAAGAAAGGGAACAGATGTTAATCCCTAATGGAGTTGACAGGCACTTTCCTGTCTTTCACATGAACATATTGAGTTTCTGAATAAGAGGGGGATCAGAGGGAAGGTGTATCATGTTGCACTCATAATACATGCATATCAAAGACCCCAGCTGTTGGATTCCCTCTCCTGAGAGACAGCATTATTAAATCTGCACTCAGCAAGCATATCACACCAGCACAAGAGCTTAAGCCTCTCCATCAGTGGGCTCCATTGGCTTGGCGATTTGTAACCTATCACACTAGGAGATTATATCACCCTTTAAAGTGTAGGGGTAATCAGTGCCACACACCTGTGTCTTCTTTAGCCCTTATTTGAGATCAGAGATAAGATCTGCAAGAAAAAAAAAACTCAAGTGCTATAAGTATAAGGGAAGTGTGCTGTTCATAATTGGTGTGATTCAGTCACACACTCACACTCGATCTTCACACTTCCGCTGTCAGGTGACAAGGGCTGAGATAC
This sequence comes from Benitochromis conjunctus, assembly GCA_015052645.1. Taxonomy (NCBI): domain Eukaryota; kingdom Metazoa; phylum Chordata; class Actinopteri; order Cichliformes; family Cichlidae; genus Benitochromis; species Benitochromis conjunctus. The sequence goes on along the minus strand of VOQK01010465.1, from coordinate 17,834 downwards.
TGCCAAAACTTTTTTTGGTGCTCTGTAGCAGAATCCTCGTGCCAGACAATGTATAAAAGTTCAAGCTTGCACACTAGTTGGCCGGTTATATATAGAGCTTAGTCAAAAAATAATAATCATGCTCTATCCCCACTCGCAGCAGTTTATCACATGCACAGAAATAATGTGGTTCAAAGCATAGCTGCTGCTTGGCCACTAGGTGGCAATATTTGCCTTCAAATCTGGAGACAGTTCTGGCTACATCTTGATAACAGTGACAGCTGCATTGAGTGTGTGTGATATATAAGCTCGTGCTCACCTGATGCAATATCTTTCTCCATGTTCCCACCGCCATTCAGACCGACTTTGTGGGCGCTCGCAGGTGTGCTATTGAGGCTCCCCTGGGATCTGAGGAAGGAGAGCAGGCCGCCCTGGTGCTGAAGTGGATCCGACTGTCCTGGAGTTAAGCTCTCCAGAGAGGAAATGGGAGATTCAGCCACAGCTCTGACCCATTGTCCTAGCTTGTCTTGCTTCTTTTCACCAGCACCCTCAAAATCAGTGCTGGCCTGTCCCGGCTCTTTTGACTCGAGGACATTATTTTTCAGTATTTTCCACTTGGCAGCGTTGTCATTGTCGTCCTCCCTCCCTTGGTCAGATTTCTCAAATTCACCTTCATCATCATGAACTGTAGAGCCTGCATTCTGCGTGTTCACCTCCTCCTTGGCTCCATGCACCAAGAGGTCAGGCTGAAATGTGGGTTTCACACTGAGTTCAGCTGGTGCGTTAGAGTAACTTTGTCGCTGGCGGGTAATGGAGGAGGACAGTCCATTACTAAAAACGTTGGACATCTGTACCAGCACAGCAGGAGACACAGCTGAATGAGATGTGACAGTGTCTGGCCTGACAGACAAATCCAAAGGCTCATACTGGGACTTCCGAGTTTGACCAGACAAAGAGCCGTCTAGACCCGCATCCTGGTCAGTGAGATCGGACTGCTTGTTAATGAGCAAGGAATTTTCACTGTGGCTCTCCAGACCGAGGTACGGCCCTGCAGCTGGGCTCCAGTCCTCCCTGGATCTGGGTCGGAGCTTGGAGCTGGGGTTGGGGCTGGAGCTGCTGCTGCTGCTGCTAGGCTGCAGAGGAGAAGAAAGATCCCTGTTGCTCTGCCAGTGGGTGAAGTGGTACTGATCCAGATGGAAGCCGAGGGAGGCTGTCTGTGCAGAGGTGTAGTCATTTGAAGGTGGACACCTGTAGACTTTCTCACCTAACAGAGATGACAACAGCAAAAACATAATGCGAACTTAATCAAATTAGGAAACCGTGTGTATATGAGACATACTGAGCATTTGGTTCTGAGCATGTACCAACAACAGTTGTCTAAACATGAAAAATGTTGCAATCCCACACCAGGCTGAGTTGAATGATTTAAGTGCTGCCCTGCAGTAAATCAAGCTTGTAATCAGCTTTCAGCTCCAGTGATCCATCATTTTACAGTATGGACGCCACCACCATGTGCAATAAATACACCCAAAGACGTTAACACCAAACAAGATTCTTCCAGAAATAATAAACAGTGAGATTGTAAAGCAACTAGAACAAGGCAGATGTTGCAGACAAGAACCTCATTCCATCAAAACCAGTAAGTGGGTTTCCCAGTCAGAAATAACGAAGTCCAACATGTGAGCAGTTCTGATTAACCACACCATGTACTGTAGCTGAGTTTATTTTTGCTTCACACTTGAAAAATGGTGCGTTGGAAACATAATTCAAACAGTACAAAGTGTATTATTGTGGGGAATGACAAAGGGTGATTTTTCTCCTTTTAGCCAGTGAATAATATCCATCTGGATGCAAGATTTGATCTTGCACACCATAACTTTTAATTAAAGGTAATTTAAATGTCTTCTTCCCTCTGTTTACCTTCAGTTTAATCCTTATAGCTATCACAGAAACACCCTTCAGGGTTAAACACACTCCCTGTGACCATTTTGAGTTAGTGATTGTCTGAGACCTCAGCCTTGCACTGTCTTTAAACAGCCCAGCTGTTTCGCTGCCATTCCAATTACAGTAAAAGTCATCCGATGCCATTAAGCCACAAATATTGGCAGTTTATTGCCCAACACTCTCCTGGCATTTGAAGGTCAGGTCATACATTATACTGTGTCTTTTAGGGATGTGTCTGGGATAGGGAGATAAACCCACCACCATTAATTTAATTCTATGCATATTGATGCCTTATTGTTCTTCTTTAATGGACTAATATCTGAGTTACAACAGTGATTCATCCCCCGCCAGAGAAATATCAATTTCATACACCTCGAGATCTGACCCTGAGGTAATTCTCTGAGGTAAATCTAAATCTAATGATCTGTAGTAGTTACTTTACTTTGTTTCCAACTTTAATAGAAAAACCTGCATTATGAGCTGAATAGTAGTAAAAAGAGGGCTGTTTTTTACTATTACAATTTACAAAACCGTAAAATAACACCCACGTATTAATTAAATAGAGCTCCACAAAAATGAAATTGAAAAGTCACAGCCAGAAATGGGAAATTCATGTCCTTGAACTAAAGTCATCTCCTTTTGTTTGCACTGCACTGTAAGTGTTTATATGTGAGTGTGTTCATATAGAGCGTGTTTGATTTAAATCTGCATAAGATTACATGTGTGTGGGGTGTGCAAGAGCGGGAAAGAGACTTCAACAGTGCCACACCCTTGTCTCCAGTAACAGACCAAAAAAAAAGAGAGAGAAAAAAAAGATCCAAACAGCTTAATGGAACTCTTTCAGACACACTATATATCTCAATTATTCTGTGGCTTAAATTACGATGACATTACCGGTCAGCTCCAAATGCAGAAAACACATATATCTGACCTCATCTTTCAGTGCGGACCTTCCTAAACCCATTTGCCAGCCTTCATGAAAGCGGTTAAAAACAACACAAAGACTGAAGACTCTGCCTTTTTTTTCTCTTCCTTTGGATGGGTGCCATCTTTGTGATTGCCTGGTTCATGCTAACTTAATCAGTTTAAGATTTACTTACAGTGCAGAGGCGCACATTATGTGAGGGGAGTAATTTTAGAGCTTAGATTTATCAACCAAAACTCCAATTACTGCATCATTACAAACCCCAGCCTCTCTCACCTAACACAGAGCATCTAATGAAGTGATGCGTATGAGTTATCCGCCCTTACTGAATGTGCAAGGCGGAGGAAAAAGGTAAATAAATAAATAAATGCCTCAAGTGAGCCGTGTCTATGGAAAAAGCATGCAGCTGGGCTTGGACGAGTGATTCATTTCATATGGAAATGGGCTTTAAAATTTACGTCCATATATCACCGTCAATGCAATCACATACTCACACACTATATGCTTACACATGCATTTGGCAGTTATATTGTAGGTATCAAACTCGGTATGCAGTGGGGCTTTGGCTCTTTCTACGCAATGTAATCAAGCAACTGAAATGCAAAACTGAGATACATAGTGGCTGGTTCGGTTTAAGATGAAACAGTGAGAGTGAGAGTCACACACAAGACTGGTGAGAAAAACAGGGGCACCAGATGTTCTTTGATGTTTATAATAGCATATATTATTAATATTAATTAGACCACATAGTCAATGACGCATTTGGGACGTTTCCAAGTCAATTAAGCCAAATGGCATTCAGGAGACGGTGGAACAATATTTCAAGGCAGGTGTTCAGAACTCCCTGGGTAAATCTTTTTATCTGCATGCTAGGAAAACAAGCATTTTGAGCTTAATTTGAGCCTCATATCTGCAATAATAATTAAAAAGAGGATTAAAAGACAGAAGTGAGAGGGAAACGGCAAAGCCAACAGGTAATCAGTTTAGACAAACCAGTCAGACTGACTCTGATCTGTGAATAAGAGCTGCATTTGTTAAGCTAGGACAAAGATAGATAAGGACCTATTTGGTAAAAAGATGCTTTTTTACCTCCAACAATCACAAAGAATAGACGGATGTAAGTGGAACAGCCAAAGGAAAAGTGATATTCTGCACAGCAGCCTGCTTTATCTGTGTTTCTGGGTAAACCGCTGCTCATATTACCATTCACAGTTTTATAGACGCTTATCACTTCAGGCTCTCTTGGCTGTAACACTTACAGTAAAAGTAGCATAAAAGCGGGGAACGCGGGACAAAACACATGTGGGGACAACATCATTACATGGTGCCTGCTCGCTGACCTTGAGGTTAAGAGTACTGAATGGGACTAATTAATAACTGTCAGAGCATTTTATGTTTGTTAGGCATGTTTTTTCTTCATTCAGATCTGGGATCTAGCTGGTCCAATGTAGGTCAGAGGCCTGCAGCATGTACCCTTTGTGAGTTTTAAGAAGAGTCGTTATTCTTAATCTCAAATTATAATTAAAGTTAAAGTGCATTTTTAAATCTGTCCTGATTAGATATTGAAAGAAGCAATTCATAGCACGCCTCCTATTCAAATCAAAGTCAGATTTCTCATTTACGACGCTGGGTGTCGACGCTGGGTGTTTGCGGTTAAAAATCTAAGTCGGGCGCTGTATCTGGATGTATCAAGCAAAGAACCTGTCTCCCACTCTGACAGCCATGACTGTACTATATTTGCCATCCATATTGGGAACATCAATAACTTCATGACCACCATAGGCTGACTATGAATAATGTAGCCTGTAATTCTGGACTAATCAATGTTCCTCAAGCTGAACATCTGGCAGTGGTAATTCTTCCTCAGCATCTCCGCTCTCCTGAATTAGAAAACACTCGCTCTCTCACTCTCTCTTCCACCGTGTCCAAGCATCGAGACAGACAGACTTGATCAGTTACAACCCCCCACCTCCGAAAAAACTTATCCCTGTTATTAAACCCTCATCAAGTGGTGCGTGTTCTCCATATGTGTAGGATTTACCTATCTGTCCCGCAGCAGACCTGTGCGTTGAGCCAGGGCCAGCAGCGTGTGATTGTGTTAATTAATCTGTCATTGTGAGCACAGGGAGCAGCTGCAGAGGTCTCTGGGATATATTGTCAGAGCTAAACAATGCGGTGCTAAGCCCCCAGAGTGAGTCTACCATTACACAGGACTAAGAACAGAGAGGAGAGGAGGAGAGGGGGAGAGAGAGCCTGCCGGATCCATCATTGACTAAAGCAATGACGCCTGACCTTTACAATGAATTAGTTTCCATGCTTAATATTGACTGAAATTAGAGTCTGATACTGAATGTGCCATCCCAGAACTGTGCACACTCAAATCCTCAGCTAGCCAACTATCGTAAATGTTTCTGGAAGTGACACCGTATGGTCTTGGAGATAGGGGAGAAGAGGGAAAGTAGAAACAACAGAGCTTGAATATGTTTCTTAAAGAGCAACCAGAGAGGGATTTGGCTGTAAACTGTGAGCATTTACATGTAAATATGCAGATGCCAGTATGTGTGTACAATATGGAAACAAAACATCTAATGAGATTAGACCTGATCCATTTATCTCTGCTCTACGGCCATCATTTAAGAGGATACTGGCCCAAATCCCACAGGAGCGCATCAGACTTAGATGCACATAAGTAGTTCTCTAACACCGAAAGAAAATAACCGTAAGCATAAGCTGTGGGGAAAGCGAACAAAGTTTGGATTTATCTTTTCTTCTCGTCTCTTAATAACGCCGTTACAGCAGTAATTTAGACTCATGATAACATGTTCGCAGGATGCCATGATAAAGAAGGCATTTACCCATAGAGCCGAATCATCTAAATCACCAGGTGGAACAGAAGACTATCAATAAAAATACCAGGTGGTAGATCAAATCATAAAAATCACTGGGTGGTATATATCAAATCATTAAAAACACCAGATGGCATGCATTAACATCTTGTGCCCCTGTAGGCAAGGGGTGGGGATGTGACAGATATAAAATAGAGGGTACTAATTATCCCTACAATTCACCATGATGCCATTATCTTTAAAAGGAAGACAAAGTCCTTGTGGATGATAATATCTGTAGTTGTGCTGCTGACCCTGTGCGTGCATCAAATCCACCTACTCTAAGTAGTCGGAAATATGATGACACATGTTTTACATACATTTTATAATTTCTGACAAAAAGGAAAACATTATATATATATATTAAATATATATATAAAAATATAAATAATATTGTAAAAATACAATAATAAGATGCTTTCATGTAAAATATTTTGAGATATCTTATTAGTTTCCACATGGAAACATCAGGGTCTAATCCCTAATGACACCATCAGCTACAGAAATATTAAAACATACTCCTAATCTTTTACTTTAAGGGATTCTTAGGAATTTGAAAACTTGTTTTCCTTCACCGAATTACCTGTAGCTGGAGAAGAAGACTGTGGTCGATGGTCCACAGCACTGCCAGAGTTCCCTGTCTCAGTGATCATCTCTGCTGGCCCATGATGACTCATGCTGCCTGGGCTCCCAGTTCTGCTTATGGCTTTGGTGTCTGGGTCACCGAAGCACAGTTTCCCATCATCTACAGGGAGACATCTCTCAGGCAGATAGGAGGAGCCCTGCTGCTGCTGTTGCTGCTGCTGGTCTTTAGGGCTGAACATTTGCTGTTCAATAGGTAGCCCTGGTGTTATGATCTGCCAACCCGCATAGCTGCTGCTGTTGGTGAGAGCATCTCTGGCAGCAATTACTTTCTGCAGATAATCCATGCTAGACGAACTCAGTGGAGGGTGGAGATGATTTAGACCCAGCAAAGAAGAGCTGTCTGCATCTGTCACTGCACCGGGCCCTGAGGAAATCATCCTCCCTAACATCTCTCTGACCTTCATGTCAACACCTGCTGCAGCGATCATCTGGTTGTAATCTGGGTGGTCCGCTCTCTCAGCTATAAGGAACCTGTTGTGAATGCGGGAGATGTACTGCGAGTAGAGGTTGCTCTGATGCTCCGGTGGCGTTAGGTTACTCATTTCAGCAGAGGACTCACGCTCGGGTGGGAGATTCGTCTTAGCGGCGAGCTTATTGAGATGCACCTTCATGTGGTTCTTCAGAAACCAGGGTTCCTTGAAACGACGGCCACAGATTTGGCAGCAGTGCTCAAACGAATCCTTGTGTTTCCTCATGTGACCCTTCAGGAACCAGGCCTGGCTGAAGGTCTGGCCGCACACCTCACAGGGGAATTCACCGACAGGTTTTCCCTGATCACCAGCCCCAATCGCGGGCTTTTGCCCCGAGCCCGAATCGGCCGTTATATGTGTCATTTCAACGTGGCTGATGAGATCCTCCTCATGTGAGGCAGCAAACTCACACAGAGTACATTTGTAGGGCTTGTGGAGGATTCTGATGTGGCGCTCGAGCTCTTGCTGCTTCCTGAACTTTCCCTTGCAGAAAGAGCAGCGGAACCCAGTGGTTTGGGGCTGGATGGCCTCATCGTGAATTGTAGGCAACTTAGGAGAGGTGGATCCACATGGCTGGCTGTCTGCTGCACTAGAGTTGCTTAACAACTGAGGCTGTGTTGGAAAAGGCTGCGGTAGAGGCTTTTGATGATGGTTTATATTAGCTGCTTGCGGTTGGCTAACATGACTAGCTCTCATCTGCCTGTCTCTTAGTATCGCCCTTTCCTCGAGCTCGTGGAGCAACCTGTTCTCCTCCCTAATCCTCCCACGGCCTTTGCCCAGAATGCCTTGCTTGTGTGTGCGGAGGTGTATCTTCAGGTTGCCCTTCTGTGCAGCCCTGTGGTCGCAGTATGGGCACTTGAAAGGCTTCTCACCTGTGTGAGTGCGCATGTGAAGGGAAAGGATGCTGTTGAAGCGGAAACGCTTTCCACATAACGGGCAGGGATACTTCCTGTTTTTACGGTTATCATCTTGGGAAGAATTAACCTGGGAGACGATGCTTTGATTGGTGACTCTCAGGAACTGGGAAAGCTCTACTCTCCCATTCATGCTGCTGAGAATTCGTGCATCCATGATTTGATTGGCCAGAAGTGCCATCTGGCTCCTAATTGGGTGGGTGGACGGGGTAATGAAGCTGTCCTTTCAGGGACTGGGTGATGTTACAGTATGGTGGTCAGGGGTGTCTAACTGGGACAGTCTGAAGGTTAGTAAATGAAGTGTTTGCACTTATTTAGCTGAAACAGGATGTGGATTCATGCTGTTTAGATGACGTGTCTGTTTCCTGTCTCTCTGACCTAAAGAGAAAAACAAAAGGTGCATTAAGTTATTTCAAAGTCTGCTGCAGTAAATGTATTATTTTAAAAAAAAACAAGAGAGCAGCTAAGCAAAGGAAAAACAAAGCTGAATAAATATGGCCATGTGTTGTCAACAAGGTGTAAATCTGTACTTTTGCAACTGCTGTATAATGCCAGTGATGCACCACAAATAGGTCAGGAAATAGTGCAAAGTAGGTTCTGACTCTCCTCATCCTGTCTTAAGTATACCTGTGGTTTTACATTATTGTTGGAGACTGCGAAAATGCTGATTATGTCTAACCACAAAGGCTTCCTCAACAAATATCTCATC
>VOQK01010463.1:34599-45534 GCA_015052645.1 Benitochromis conjunctus | reverse complement strand
GTAGGGTTGGGGGGGGGGGGGGGGGTTGAAAATGAAACACTTTAAAGGGTGAAAGTGCAGTTTTAAAAGTGTCCAGCAGGTGAAAGCAGAGATCTGAAAGTAAAGTAGACCTTTATGCTAAAGACCAGCGAATTATAAAAGTCACATTTTAAACTTCATACTAACAGCTCTGCACTTGTAACCAAATATCACACAGAGGACCTTTTATATTTTGTACATTTATCATCGAAAAACTGTAGCTCAGCTTAAAAAGAAAGCCATGTTTGTTATTTTCAGTTGAATTTCTGATATATATATATATATATTTGGGGGTGGGGGGGTGACCCACTACAGAGTGCAGCGCACCAACTTTCTCACAGAGCAGCTAAATCAGGTTTCTCTAAAGTATTTCATCCACTGCTGGGACAAGCGTGTAATTACCAAAGCAGCAGATATTTTCGTTTTGTCTAGACAAGACCAGGCGTATTTGTGACTGTGGCAGTGCGCCCTATACATCAGGTCACTGTAATATTGGCAGAAATGTACTCCTCACACAATCCTGGAGTAAGTAATGACCATTAACAAGGATGAATTCAAATCTTTGTTCTCCGCGGTTTCTTTAAGTCTTTGCAGCATTTGTACATTTCTCTGTGTTGTAGCTGGAAAGGAGGACTCGGTTACTCTCTCGGCACAAAGATTAAGCGTTACAAAAATTTAAGTTATGTATGTGGTATTTTTGCCAAGATTGCAAGAAAGCACTTAGTGGTGTGGTCACATCTGTGGACTACCAGATGTGCAGTTTGTACGAGCCTCTGTGGAGGATTTGGCAGATTAAACAAACCACAAAAACAAGATGGTGCAGGCCTCAACACAAAGAGCTCACCAGTGTTCCTTCAGGCTGATGTGGAGCACATTTATTTAAAAGCTTCAAAACTTTAATATTCAAAATAAAGCGGTTATGTCCATTTTGTGTGAATGTTGAGAGATGGTCATTTCCCCGTATCCAGGGACAAATGTTTTCATGTATTAAAAACTGGACATTTTAAATGCATAAAAAAAAAAATATTGTCAGTTTAAATAAAGCAGAAACCAATTTTATTTGTTGTCAAACAAACAGTTTTCTTACATTTGTTTATATTTATTTAAGATAAGCCTAACTGTGCATGTTAAGATTAAATGAATCAGTTGCGTTGCTGCACGTTGGCATGGCGATATCAGCATATTGCCCAAAGCACAATTTTGCTCAAGTATAGCCTCAGACCGCTGCTATTATGAGCCAGTGCTATTTGACGGTTGATCGTTTATAATGTAATAATGTAAAAATATTTTAACAGATGTTGAGCGTTTAGTACAGAGATGAATTTTTCTGAATAATTGCACTAGGCCTGAAAATTATTTATTCATTCGCTGTGCAAGTGCAAGTTTAACACCAGCACTTGACTCTGTCTTTACCCTTGAAATTATAATATGCAGAGCTTTTTAACCTCACATAATGGCACGTTTGAGAGGTCCTTTTTAAAATAAAAACACATCATTTAGATCGACTGGAGAGTATTGGTAGCCAGGAATCATTTTGGAGCGACCTTTCCTCTGTTTTTTCTTTCTTTTTTTTTTTTTTTATGTGGGAGGGATTCAAAGACCGCTTTGGAAGAAGGACCTGCTCACCCATATCATCTCACCTTGGTGGCTGGCTCCAGTTTCAAGGCCTTTTTTAGCACCTCCATAGCCTCTTTGTATTCACCCTTGTCAGACAGAAGCTGAAAGAGATTAGAAACCCTGCAGTGTGAGCAGAGCTGGAGGAACCATAAATCAGAAAGTGACAGAGAGGGAGATAGCAATATTGCACCTGCTATTATTTACCCACAAAAATAATAAAAAGCAAACTATATTAAACAAACTCCTCTTCCTGCCAGGAAACCTCCCTCCAATTACAGGTTGGCGGATTCAAATTAGATGCTACACACTGTCTATACGTCCTCACCTTTCCTGCCCTGAAGAGGGCCTTGACGTTGTTTGGCTCAAGGGTCAGAACGCCTCGGCTGGTGTGCAGAGCCTCGTCAAACTGCTCCAGTCTGACCTGAGTGGTTGCCAAGTTGTTCAAACACTTCACGCGGTAGTCCTGCACCTCCTCCTCCTCTTCCTTCACACCGACATCATTACCATCTGCACAGGGAGACACGCATGGCTTAAAACACACCCTGCTGCTTCAACTGTAGCATTCGGGTGCAATGATCCCACAGCCAAAAAACATGCACGTAGGGTTAATTGGCGGCTGTAAACTATCCATAGGTGTGAACGTGAGGGTGAACGACCGCCTATCTCTGATATCTTGACTCATAGTTGACCTTCAGGGAGAAACTCTGTGTTATTGTGAAGCTATTTAGTGCTATTTTTGCATTCAGCTGGACGCTTTATCGTTGTCGTGCATGGTTTTACCATTAGACTCAAAGATGTCCAACTGGCTTAAGGAGTGACTGAAGTAATGAGCACTGGTTAGTGCAAAGGGATTTTACTCCTGGCCCTGAGCATGTTAGCAGCTTAGGGGCTACATTTTTGTGAATGCGCCACGCACATGCGCCTGAGCAAATAGAACAAACACATCCCTAGTATTCCTTTAAAGGGGAGGGAAGTGTTGGATTTACTGTGCCTGTTTTTGCCTGTAAAAACAAAAACTTATCAGAAATAAGACAGTTATGTTTAGGAAATTATGTACATCACTCATAAACAGGGAAAAAAAAGTTGAACCTTTAGCTGATCTTTTTCCTAACAGTCCTTTGGCTGCCAACCCACACAAGAGGATTATTTTCATACAAACGTGAAAAACATGCTACATAGGTTTACTGAATGAAGCATAATACATGCTGTGCCCAAATGCCAAACCAATTTGCAACTCGACATTAGCTAACCAAATATTTGCGTGTCAGGATTGTAATGTGGCAATTTGCAAAGAAAGCAAATCACAATCAGTTATTTCAAATGTGATCTGACAATAAAGAGAAACGATTGACATTTTTCACGAGCTAATTCGAAATACGAGTCTGTGTCAGCATCTCAGTGTCAGCTCTTCAACCACAGTTTCCTTTTCACGCAACTGACATCATAGCACAATGAGTATCACAGACTATAGGTCCATTCACTCCCTATAGGCCACCAATCCCCACGCTCACACTGCCCCTGATGAGGCTCTAAAACACTTCAGTTAGTCTCAGTATCTCAGTTTCTCTGTCTCACACTCACTCCTCTCCCTCTTTATGTGCACACCTGCTCTTAAAAAGCGCTGCTACAGAGAAAAAGAGCTTCATAATTTAATTGGGGGAGCAGTGACACACTGTCCTCACATATATGTTAATTATTTAACAAAGCATTTTCAACACAGGAAAGCTGAGGAAGCAATGAAAGCAGTGTGATATGACATAGGCATCACACTATGTGGATGCTGTGCTCGAGTCCAAGTGAAAGGGCTCACCTTTTTAAACAGCACCTGGATGCAGCAAGCATCGGTCACACTAACAACACGCACTGTACTTCAGTGTGTGTACTGTACTGTTTGGTCTCCAGTTAGATGCAAAGATTTAAGCCAAAACACGAGGATCATGGTGTTCTGCAGTGTTTTAGACAACGTTCTTAGGTTCTTTATTTTGTTGTGAACTGAATGTACAATAGTGATGTGCGATACTACAAATTTTGGCCCTGTATACAGCAAGTGAATACAGGGCCAGTATTGCTGATACCAATACCGATAATGATATTTTAACCTATAAAAGGAACTTATGTGAACTCATGTATTTTGAAACTGTGTTTTTTGGAAACCTGGAGTGTAAACGCGCCTGTTTCTAAAGCTCATTTGACGCTCTTCCCCCGTAAATTAATTATTTAATAATATTTTGTCACGTATTAAATTCAAATGTTGAGCTTGAAAACCTCAAACTCAAACACCATTTCCTCTTCAAACAAAACACTTTTTCTTTTATTCCTTTTATAAAATCTGAACAGCGTTTGACATTAAAGTGAAAATATTCCTTTTTTCATATTTAATAGGACACTTCATCCCAAATTAATATGTTTCATCCATCCACGCAGTTAACTTAAAAGTTCTTACTTAAAAAAAATGACACAAAATTGAGTTTTGCATTTCTAATGTTTTGCAAGAGCATATTTATTTTTACGTGATTACCGGTTAATTGATTATATTGATTTTAAATCTTCATGTGTGCTGAGCCGTTTTTTTGTGTGTTAGGCTCCAAATGGCCCAGGTAAAAGATAAGGTCTGTGTTTTCCCTTTTCCTGGTCATCTTCTCATCCACTAATTACGTGATCTCGATGCCCTGATAAACTCCTCTCTTCAGTGCCATGGTGACTTGGCTCATCAGTCTACTGTCATTGTTGCATTATGAAGCAGTGCATGTTTTTCTCTTTGCTGACATGTTCGGTCATATCTCCCTCTCGGCCCAACCCTGCCTCATCAATGATCAAAGCGATTAAGTAAGTAGAAAAAAATAAGACCATTGATTAGCTTTGATTATGCAAAAGAAGTAAGCCAAAAAAACGATCACGGCCCCAGGCTCAGATGGACGTGGCGCTACATCGCGCTGAAGCGATTAGTGTGACGGCAGAAGTGAGGAGAACACTAACCTGTTATGTCATCCCGGGCTGATGTGGCAATAAGGTGTCTGAGGTCTGAGTCTGTGTTTTATGTGCCCTACTTTGTGCTTTCTGTGCATGTGTTTCTTTATCCGTGCCAAGCATCCTTGGCACAGTCAAAAGTAAGGGGAGTATTACCTTTGCTGCGTGTGGTGAGCACATCCAGAGCCACGCAATAGGCCCGTGCAGCCAAGCTGTATTCCTCCCTCTGGAAATGAAAATTCCCTGTCTCTCGTTTCTGGTTGCCGATGCGGATGCGGTCTGCAATGGGCAGAGTTAATGGGTCCGGTTTCTCTCTGAAGTCCAGCAGTTGCAGCTGGTAGAGTAAAGGAGCCCAGGCTGGAATATCGGGCTCTCTGCACATAAACACAAAGACAAGCACAGTCATTACGAAGGAGGCTAGATGCCAGAGGATGGCAGCAGCTTGTGTGTGTGTGTGCGTGCGTGTGTGTGTGCGTGTGTGTGTGTGTGTGTGTGTGTGTGTGTGTGTGTGTGTGTGTGTACGTGTGTGTGTGTGCGTGTGTGTGTGTGTCCAGTCACAGAGTAAACGGATGGCAGCTTCTCCTCCTCTGATCAGCCCTGATCAGCACAGAGGTACAAACACAGATATTTAATCGAGAAACATCAGATCGACATGTAGACTTCATGTTTCTAAGAGTAAACTGATCCTCGTCCTCCTCAGACCCAACCTGCTGCGCTGTGGTTCCTGGTCAGGAGACACTGCTCGAGATCTGCAAAGGTCGATCTGGACTGGGACTCAGTATAGTGGGAGGAAGAGACACACAGCTGGTAACAGACACGCACACACAGACACACACACACGCAAGCATACACACACACATAGTGTGTCAGTTTATAGACTCCAACCTGGGTCCATGGCACGTGGTCCGGGCTCATCCCACTGGGCTAAACTGGCACCAAACACGCTACATGTTCACGTGTGCAGCTAAAATGTTTCTGCGTTAAATAAAGTTTTAAATAACCGGCTGACTGAGAGGCGACCAGGAATGAGTCGTCAGCATTGGACGCACCGTTCTATGTCAGAAAGCCTGACGTTCACACTTTACCTGTAGAATCTGTGTTTAGTATTTGGTGTGAGACGGAGCTGAGTGAGAGTCTCACACTTCCCTCAGCATCGAGGAGGGTGCTGAGGATGCTCAGCCTTTCCGTCCTCTCACTGGAGCCTTTGTGCGCAGTGAGCTCTGCCTGGTGTTTAACATCAAGCCAGGACAGCGTTCCACTCTGCTGATGAAGATCAGTCTTCTTCATCTTCAGAACAGACTCCACCCAGGCCTCACCCTCTCTCCTCATTTCTCCACCAGGACGCCATCGTGATCCACGAGGTGTACGAAGAAGGAGCTGCAGCCAGAGACGGGCGTCTGTGGGCCGGAGACCAGATACTGGAGGTATTCACAGACACAGCACCACCCACGGGAGGAGACGCCCATCCACGTGTGATTACATCATTAACAGGATGTAAACATTAACTTGGCCGAGCCATAATGTTAGCGTCCTACGTACTGCGAATGATGACACATTTAGTTCCTGCTCATAGCAGGAGGTCCAACCTTCTGCAGAGAGTCAGCAGATTTCATGAACACAAACTGTCCGGTCATAAAAATGTACAAAATTTAATTAAAAGCTCATTTGGATTAAACAGATATTTAGATTTGAAAGTTGAATCTAATGTTGTCTGCTCAGAAATGAACCTGCTTCAGCTCCCCCTGCTGGAAGAACACAGCTCATACATCCACCGTCTGTGTGTGTGTGCGTGTGTGTGTGCGTGTGTGTGTGCGTGTGTGTGTGTGTGTGTGTGTGCGTGCCTGTGCGTGCGTGCGTGTGTGCGTGCGTGTGTTTAGGTGAATGGAGTGGACCTCCGTGGGGCATCCCACGAGGAGGCGATCGCTGCCCTGCGTCAGACACCAGCCAAGGTCCGTCTGACGGTCCTGAGGGACGAGGCTCAGTACAGAGACGAGGAGAACCTGGACGTCTTTAAGGTGGAGCTGCAGAAGAGGAGCGGCAGAGGGCTGGGGCTCAGCATCGTCGGGAAGAGGTCTGCCTTGGGGAAAAAAAAAACCCTTAAGAAAAGGAAGTCATTTAGGAGGATTACATCTAACTTTTCATTATAATAACAGTGTCTGTGTGTGTGTGTGTGTGTGTGTGCCCAGGAGTGGCAGTGGTGTGTTTATATCAGAGGTGGTCAGAGGGGGTGCCGCTGAACTAGACGGCCGGCTGATGCAGGGAGATCAGATTCTGTCAGTGAACGGTGACGACGCGAGACACGCATCCCAGGAAGCTGTGGCTGCCATCCTGAAGGTGCTCAGCAGGAAGTATTCTCTGTTTTACTGCAGTAGTGCTGATCTGTAGAAGTACTGATACTACATTTAATCAGAAACAGGTCCTGAGGCGGAGCTTTTTATTTCACACACCAACAGATCGTTTTCATTGGTCGCTTACTGAGAAGTGAGAGATTTCTGTGTTTCGCTGACAAACCTTAGAAAAATCAGTTCATTGGATTCAGATTGTTCCAGAAACACTAAAGCAGCAGTGCATGAACCTGTTTCTTAACGTAGTTAAAAGTTCGAGGACACAAAAAGTGTACGAGGAATTCAGGGAACATGTACCAGCACTTTCGCTTCCAACACTTGTGTTATACGAATCTAACTCTGAAAGCAGACTTTTTATCATGTGCTAAAATATCGCGGCGCTAACACGGAGCTGCAGGAATGAGTTAGGATCCCTCACTTGCTGTTTCCCCACCTGGAAGTCGGTGGATGTTTCAGTTTTATTCTCAGCCCTGTAACGCGTCAGTAAATACCTCCCTCTGTTAAAGCTTTCCACGACTTCGCTCAAAGTCAGCGTCACACTTTTTCTGAGATTATCTAAAATCAATGCTAACTTCAGTACTGGTTTATCATAAAAGTCTTTACTGCAGCTCTGAGGTGGTCTGGTTTAACGTGTGTGTGCGTGTGCGTGTGCGTGTCTGTGTGTGTCTGTGTGTGTCCTGCAGTGTGCTCGGGGTCCTGTCCTGTTGGAGCTCGGCCGACTCAAAGCTGCCTCCTGGATCACATCCAGACGTAACTCACATGGAAGCCAGGTGTGAGAGAGTTCAGATTTATTAAGGTTGCCTAGTACTG
The DNA here is from genome assembly GCA_015052645.1 of Benitochromis conjunctus. Taxonomy (NCBI): domain Eukaryota; kingdom Metazoa; phylum Chordata; class Actinopteri; order Cichliformes; family Cichlidae; genus Benitochromis; species Benitochromis conjunctus. The sequence continues at coordinate 37,777 of VOQK01010463.1, read as the reverse complement.
TAAGATAAACACCCAGCATTACCACAAACCCAAAGACACAATACCCCAACAATCAGGGGTATTGCAGGGATTCAAACCAGCAACCTGTGGATTGCTCACCTGCTGTTCATTCTGCTCCTCTCTCTCACGATGACCCACCCTGGTTCTGAGTTCATTCTGGAACAGAGCACCAGGGTTGTTCTGATCTCAGCTTTAGCAACATAAACCTACCTCATGTGTAAACTGTAAAGCGATGATGGACACTTCTCCTCACCTGGGAGCACCTAAACTACATTTTCTTTCCCTGACTTGGCGAGCATCGCGAGCTGATCTGACACTTCCTGTGTTGTGTTTCAGATGAGTCATGCCAGCACAAACAGCTCAGGTGTTCCAGCTCCGCCCTTCACACAATCCCCTGAATCATCTGACCTCCCAACCTCAAGCCTGCCTCTCAACAACAACGCCAAGCCCACCAGTGACAGCACTATCTCCTCCTCAGGTAGACACGTGTGATTGGTCAGAGTCATGCTGATGTATTGATTACAGAGAGAGCGCTGATCGCGTTTTCTCTGTTGTGTGTGCAGGGCTCGATGAAGGCATCCGAACGGTGGAGATCATCAGGGTAATGACCTCACACACGTACGCACAAACACACTGTAGGTCCCCTGACCTCTGACCCCTGGGTTGCTGTAAAATAATAACTCACATGAATAGTGCAGACCAGGTGTCACTGTCACTGCACAGTGAGAAGGTCCGAGTCCACCTTTTATATTTTTATTCCCATCAAACCACAAGAAAAACGAAAGACCTGTAGTCGTGATTTCATTGTTAAAGCTAGCCTTGTTCTGATGTCACTCTGGTCTTCTTTTATTCTTTCACCCGTGTCTCTCAGGGTGTCGGCGACTCCCTCGGGGTGAGTGTGGCAGGAGGGAAGGGCAGTCCTCTTGGTGACATCCCCATCTTCATCGCCATGATTCAGGCCAGCGGAGTTGCTGCTAAAACCCACCAGCTCAAGGTGACTGAGACCACGTGTTTTCCACCTGACCGCTGCACCCACCAACTGTGTGGAAAAAACAGGCTGAAATCAAACTTCAGTCTCAATGTAGCTGTGTGGGTGTGCAGGCGAGCCACGATCACCCACCAAAGTAAAAGTTGGATCAGTTATTAGTACAGAGGCATGGTTTGAGGGCAGGAGGAGGCTGGAGAGATGAGGCCGTCTCTAGGAACTGATGGAAACGTGTCTCGCTGTGTTTTCAGGTGGGAGACAGGATTGTCAGTGTTAACGGGCAGTCTGTGGATGGCCTGTCTCACAGCGAGGTCGTCACCATGCTGAAGAACAGCTACGGAAACATCAGCCTGCAGGTAAAACATGCCTGTCGCACCTGTACACGGGGAGGTCTGTAAGAATGCAGCTGGTGAACAACACTCCAGCGTGTGACCCTGCTATTACAGCAGATTTACTGGAAAACTGAGGCAGGGTCAGGCCAAGTAACATCTGTGCCCGGGGGGCGGGCACACCGGAATGGACAACATACAGTGTGCATTCGTCCTCTGATTGGAGGAGAAACTAAAGCAATAAGAAGAAGAAGAACCGCTGTGGTGTTTGCTGAGCACCACCTTTTGGCTCAAAAATACTCCTGACAAAAAAAAAAACAAATTTTAGTTCATTCTACTGTACCAAACCACAGTGAGCTCGTTACTGCCCCCTGAGGCCAGAGGGTGGAAGATCACCCACTGCCTGATATTTGCCTGACAAACGTAAGATGCAGCAATGAGCTGATAACACTTGTTTTAGATGGAGAACACGACAGAGTTTTTGCTCTGTAAGGACGGAAGTTTGGTTTATTTATGAGTATCACAGTGGGAAGAACATGGAAGCCCGGGGGAGACGTTCTGGATCCCTCGATAGGAAAGCCTCTCTACAACACCAGAGCCTCCGGAGCTCATGATTAACTTCTCGACAGCTTCATCATTAATAAGTATATGTGCACCCAAATGACGTGAATTGTGCCTGCGTCACCCAGTGTTTGCGCTGCTTTGGGATTTGTTCATAAAGCCCCGGTTTACTGTCACGCTTGTCCTTCAGGGGATAAAAATGTTCAGTAAAGAGAGAGAACCTGACCGAGCTCAGTCACGTGTTTACATTCAGAGCGCTCATGAATTATTCTGATTTCTCTGCAGCTCGTATTGATTAGTCTGAGTGTGTGTTATCAGTACAGTCCAGCCAGGGCTGACTGTTGCATGCTGGGAGTGTGATAGCAGCGGGCGTTTTTTCTGATGAAGCCAGAGGAGAACTGTTCCCCCTGAGTGCCACTCTGAGGTCACAGACACTCGGCCCATAGTTGGATGTTTGCTCAGTGGCTTTGATGCACATAGTTTGTAAAGTCTTCAGAAAATCTGCAGTCTACACTTCCTGTGAGCTAACTGTTAGCAGTTTATACTGAGGAGGTTGAGCTTATGCCAACTCTGTCTATGATTGGTGTTCTATAATACAGCGTCAGATATATCTGGAAGTGGACTGAAGATATTTATGTTTTATTTGCCATTTGTTCACATGACCATAATTTGTTTCATCGCATTAGAGACGCCTGATGTCGTTCCACTCATCATTGGTGTTAGATATGAAACCACAGTTTTTATAGCTGAGGATGAGCAGGGAACATTGTAGCATCTGTATGATGCATTAGATACTGCACTTTTGTTTTAAGTGTCCCCCTGTCCTCTGTCGTTTTTACCTCCTGTTTCTGTGTATTTAGACTTTTTAAACGTGTGTGCATGTGCGCGCGTGCGTGTGTGTGTGTGTGCTCTCAGGTGGTGGCGGACACCAACATCAGCGCCATCGCCTCTCAGGTGGAGAGTCTGACCAGCAGCTCCAGTCTGTCGGACAACACTGACACACACACAGCAGAGCCAGAGTGAGTACAAAAACACACACACACACACACACACACACACACTCAGGAGTAATGACAGGAAGTACTGACCTGACCCCGAGTCTCTCCTCCCCCTCCTCGTCAGCGGTCCACGGCCTCGCAGTATCAGCCTGGAAAAAGGTTCCGAGGGGCTCGGGTTCAGCATCGTCGGTGGCTTTGGCAGTCCGCATGGAGACCTGCCGATCTACGTGAAGACCGTCTTCAGCAAGGTCAGGACCTGTCTCTGTCTGATGATGTCACGTGTTGCGAGGCACTGAGAATGTAAA
>VOQK01010463.1:13326-27155 GCA_015052645.1 Benitochromis conjunctus | reverse complement strand
ACACACGATATTAATAAAACATCAGACCTTTGAGTTTACGTTGTGAGAATCATAAAAGCTGCATCCTTATCTTTCTTTATCTTCATCAACATTTCCTTTCAACTCACCAAAATCAAGCTGATATGAACAAAAATAGACGTTTAGGTCCACGACAAACCAGCGCTTCTGTTCAACATGTGACCAATCAGGAAAGGCTGTGAATCACTGATGAACTGAGAGTGTTTCAGGGAAAATGAGACATTCCCAATGGCCAACGGGAATTCTTCAGTTTTCTGACAAAACAGTTTTTAGAGAAGGTTCGTACCTGTCTGAGCTGTCACTGCTCCAACAGCAAGTAGTAAACAGGAAGTCAGTGCGCAGAGCGTCCCCATGGCTGAGTCTGTGAGGAAAACCAGAGCTGCTGCAGTCGAGTTAAAGACTGAGTGAGGACGAGGCTTCAGGAGCAGCAGCCTCCCTGCAGGTCTGTCAATGTTTAACCCTAAACGAAGACAAGCTTTTACTGCTCGCCCATCACCTGTCTTCAACGTCACGCTGGAACAATCGATGGCCTTCGTTCATAGGTGATTAATAAACAGGAACCAGCCGTTTAACTTTGACCCGAGGGAGCATAGAGGCTGTGGCTGTGAATGAGATGCTAAAACAGTGATTGGGGCTGCGCGCTGTTTACTGCGAGCAGCACGATCATATCATTTCAAGTTCATGAAGTTAAAAATCACCCCGAGAAACTTCAAACTGCTCAAAATGTTCACTTTCATATAGTCACATAACCTGCTGCTGACTCAGCAGTCAAAGTACAAACAGCAAATCCAGTCACGGCACCTCGGCAGGCTTCCAAAAGTTAACCAATCGGTAAAAAGTGGACTTTTAGAAAGGAGGGCCTTAAAGAGATGGGAGTGGCCTGTATCAGATAAACATGGATTATTTGGAACTGTGACTCATGCACAGCTGCTCTACAGTGGAGTAAAAATAAAGAGCAATAAAGATATTTTCTTTATGCATTAGTTTACAGCTTTGTGTATTAAGTAAATAATGATGACGGTGCTCGTGTCAGATTCGGTTTCTTTAGAAAGAAGCAGGAAGTTTCTAGTCTCTTATGAGAAAACTGTACAAGCAGTTAAAACAGCGAAAGCACAAAAAGAACCAAACAGAAATATCAATGCTCAACTCAAATAATCAATATCTGCATATTTTAAATAAAAATCCTTCACAAAAGCTGAGTTTTTGTATGAAACGGTCAGTCTTGCTGCAGGTGGCTCAGCATCACAAAAACTTGAAGCTTTAAACGTTTGTTTAAGATACACGCGAGCTGAGTAATGTTTAATGAAAGGATTCACTCACTGTGTTTTCAACATTATAATCAGCTTCAGAGAAACTGAATGTTTGCAGTAATTCACAGAAGAACACGTGTGTGTTGTACTGATCAAATGTTTATTAAATATAATGATCAAATATCACTTAATAACATTTTTTTTCCTCCTTGAATGGCCGCAACTTGGGCCCCGCTGTCCTACAGCATGACACATGCAGAGGAGGGTTTGGCTTTGAGCATGCCCACGAGATTCAGGTTTAACTGGGCGGGGTTAAAGTCCTGCTGGTCAGACACAGAGGTCTGCGGTCTGTCTGGGTCCTTCTCCCTGGAGGTGACCCGGTACTGGGCCCTGATGCTCCTCACAGGGTTGTAGTGGGGCTCGATGTGGTCTGGACAGCGAAACAGCTCTCGGATGACAGCGCCCTGCCGGGTCACGGCCATGAAGCCGTCCTTGAAGGTCACCATCCGGACAACGGGGGAGTAGACATACTGAACGAAGAGAAGTTTTCCTGATGGGAAAAATGAATCAAGCTCACTGGCAGGAATGATGGAACTCAACAGAACTCCAAGAACTGTTTTCAAAATCCCAGAGAGGCCGAGCTGTTGGAGAATTTTTGGTTTGCAGCTGACTGAACTAAAGACAGCTGCAACCAGGAAACGGCTCAGACCTGAGAGTGGTGCATGACTGCTGGTGCACGCTCCTGGGCTAGTCTGCATCCCAGAGTTTCGACTTTTTTAGCACTAAAATAAAACCTCGCAGTTGAACACAAGCATGCATACCTGACCCCACGTCCCAGACTTTGATGGTTCGGTCCTGAGACCCGGTGAAGATGAAGCGGTCGCTTTCAGAGAACGCAGCAGACAGGACGCCCTCAAAGAGAAAGCCCTAAAAATGAGACGACAGAAGAAGAAATGGACCAAAGGCCCGACAGTGACATCAGCACACGTCATCCATGCTCATACTCGCCGATCGTTCCCTTGACCTCTGACCTTGTACTCCATGGTGTGGTCCAGAGCCAGCGGGTTCAGGGCCCATAGCCTCTGCACGGCGTCCTCGGAGCCCACCAGAGCATGTGCCCCGCGCTTACTGACCGTCACGCAGGTCACTCCGCTGCGGTGAGGCTCCAGGTCGGAGACGATGCCATTCGCGCTGAAGTCTCGCATCTTCACCTCCCCACAGCTCGTCCCGTACAGCAGCCTGCGGTCGGACAGCAGGGCCATGGCGGACAGCGGTGCGTGGAGAAGGGGCAGTGTAAACCTCTCCAGTGGCCCCTCCACTGTGGGGAAGTTGTCCCTGGAGGTAATCTCAAACAGGCTCACAGAGTCCTCGTAGGCCACCGCCAGGTGCTTCTCCTGGGCGCTGGCGGCGAGGCAGAGGACCCTACACAGGCTCTCCGGGGGGGGAATGCAAAGCGTCTCCTGAGGCAGGGCTAACGGGTAGATGAGGATGGTGCCGCTCGTCAGGCCGCAGAGGAGGAGACGTTTGTTCTGAGCCAACTCCAGGCAGGACACCTCGGCGGAGACTGGCAAACGCTCGCACACAGAACCTGCAGGGGGAGCCAGCAGAGACCTCAGGGGGCGTGGCATCAATCATTCTAATGTTGATTCTAATGTTTTCTAATGTTCTGTAAGCAGCCGCCACCTTTCACCTCTGACCTGTGTGGCTATTCCAGCTCATGACCTCAGTGTGGCTTTGCTGGTGGACGTAGAAAACCTGATCGCCGTCTTTAGTGAGGGCAACATGGGCGGAGTCTGCAGGAATGCGGGCAGCAGGTTTGGTGCTGGTGTCGTACTTCAGGTTCCACAGCAGGATGGAGGGGGTGGCCGCTGAGGCCGAAACCACAAAGTCATTAAAGAGAAGCACACAGGTGACGGGGGCGTCTGCCCCACACAGAGAGTCCAACAGCGCCCCCGTGGTCACCGACCACACCTGCGAGAGAATAACAGTATGTGAGTATGTGTGTCCTTTCAGAATAAAATGAGCTGTAATCACAGAGAGACACTCTGTGGCTTCAGCCATCTTTATGAAATTCTCGATGTCTTCAGTGTTTTGAACCGGTTCGTGCTTCCCTGCTGGTGTCTTACTCGTACGAGTTGGTCTGCAGCTCCAGAGACGAGCCGCCTGCCATCTGAGGAGACACAGGCGGATAAAACGTCGTCGTCGTGCTGGAGGTCGAGGAATCGGTCCAGAGAGTCGCCGAGGATGCTGAAGAGGCTCAGAGTGCACTCACTGCCTGTGGACGACACAAACAGTCAGGATGCTTCTGTGCTGGTCCGAAGCACGGCGTTTACAGCTCAGGCCTACCTGCTAACAGGGTTTTCTCATCTTCAGTGACTGAGAGGAAAGAAGGAAGCAGAGGAAACTCAGCAACAGTTTGTTTGCCTGTCCTGGAAATCTGCATGATAAACCGTCATCATCGTCGTCATCGTGGAAAGTAAAAGGAAAAAAAAAGATTTTCAGAGTGCCACTCAAAATATTCTTAGACCACATTTACATGAGCTGTACAAACATAACCTTTTTTTATTGTGATATAATAAATTATTTTGACTACATTTTCTTTCTGTATTATGTATTTTATTAGATTACTATAATTATTGTGGATTGTTTAATTGTATTTTCAGAAATGTTATTAATATAGTCACATATTTATAGCTGTACATTTTTAAACCTTTAAAAACCTTAAAATGTTATAACTAATCATTAATCTTGATTTTTTTATGTTTTAATTTAATGTACTATTACTTATTATTTAATTTTGTATTTAATGATTTTTAACTGACATATATTTAAATATATTCTAACAAAAATTCAATCACTGAAATTATTTCAGGTGTGTGTGTGTGTGTGTCACACCTGGTTTAGGAATCCTCCTTTATACACCACAAACACTTTCTCACGTTTGGGGAGCGTCACCGTGGTTACGACAGTCCGGTGCCTCACTGAGTTTTCCAGCTGAGTTTTCACCGTTAACTGAGTCCCATAAACTGGGTGCGAGATTCTGACTCGACCGGAGTTGGACAGAGAGACCACAGATTCTCCCAGAACCCCAAGAACCAACCAGACCTCATCGCTGCTGCTGCTCAGGTGGAGCTCCACCCCATCCAGCTGCCACACCTTTACCTGGAGCGAGAGCAGAAACGGGAACAGACATGATGAGAGACATTGGGCAGTGCTTGGCGCTGAGGGCAGTACCTGTGTCCTGGTGTAAACGAAGAGCAGCTCCTCAGACAGATGGAGGTGCACTGATGAAGAGGTGGAGTCTATAGGCACCGCCTCCTCGATGCAGGAGAGCTGCTGGCCATTCATCAGGCTCCACCTCCTCAGAGAGCCATCAGCAGCTAATGAAAGGCAGTGGGCGGGGCTGCCGATCAACTTGACAGCCAAGATTGCAGCTATAAAACATACAGAAGGCATAATTACTACCTGTGTTCACCTGGAGCCTGGGCGGAGCTTACTGAAGACCCTGCAGCCCTTTTCTGGTTTCTACATTCATCCCTGGAAATGGTTTTCTACAGAGGTTTGGTTGGCGTGACTGGGTTTATTTGCATCACCCATGTGTTTCTTTACTGCAGAGCAACTCAGACTGCAGACAGATCCCACAGGTGGGGTTTAGAGTCAGATGACCTTGAAAAAAAACTGAACAAAACTCACTAATTTTTCTGAGGAAACAAGACAAAAACAGTCCTCTGAATTTTAGCATTGGTTCCTGTTTTTTTTTGTTTCTTTGGTTGTTTATTGATTGATAGAGGATGGTTCTCACCCAGAAAAGTTGATTAATTTAACAGTTACCTTCATCCTGCTGTACAAACGTGGAGCAGCAGGAAGACACCTGTGTCCTACCATTCAGTCAGTCTGTGTTTTCTGGGCCAGACTCACCTGTGTGTCCCAGCAAGGTGTGGACAAGCTGCTGATCAAGCATGCTCCAGACCTCCACCACACCGTCATCTGACCCCGCAACCAGGAGCTTTGTCACCATGCTGACGTCCATGCAGACGACACCTGCAAACATGTCACAGAGTCAGTCAAAGCAAAAGCTGAAATAAACCAAAGCAAAGACTGAGTTAAACCAAACCAAGAACGCATCATCTGACCTCCCCGCAAGACACTTAGCGTGTGCTGCAGCGCCCCCCCTGGCTGCTGCAGGAAGCTGCTCTTTGGGATGAGAATTGGATCCTGACACGTCAGTAACCACTCCTCACACTGGCTACACAGCCGCCCAATTACATTGGGGAAGGCAGAGCTGAGCGAGGACAGCCGGGCCAACAACTCGGAGTAAAACAAAGACACGTCTGCGGCGAGAGAGAAAACTGTAAAACTTTAACACAACATGTGACTGTGAGCCAGTGAACACATTTAACTGACCCTCCAGGAAGCATAAGCTGGGTTTGATCAGGATCAGAGCATCTCGGATCAGTCCAGTCTCTGTGCACTCCATGTACTGGGAGCACTGGTCCAGGTCATGGATCACAGAGGAGACACCACACAGCCGGCTCTTAATGAACAGCCACTCAGCACAGCCTGCAAACACACAGAGGTAAACAGGGGAACAGTGGAGGCGCACAGAGGTAAACGGGAAAAGTGGAGGCGCACAGAGGTAAACTGGGAGTAGTTGAAGCACTCTGGCACATTTTAGTTTGGTCTCAGCTGAGCATGGTGAGAATGAGCGGGCCTCACATGCCCCTTCCCCCCTCTGCTGTCTTACTAATAACTTCCTGGCGAAGCTCCTCCCAGAGACCACTGTGCAGCAGGTGGTAAGGTAGCTCCTGCAGCTTCCTGATGTTAGCCAATCCCGGAGCAAACCACAGCGGCTGGGGCGGGACCTGTGACAGCACAGGATGAATCAAAATGTACCATGGACACAGAAAACTTTTTCCACAGATTGTTTAGGCTTGGTCAGATCACAGATATATATTGTTATGTCTGAGATCTTTGACAGACCTGGGGAACTCTGGGGTGAGGGGGTGGGGTGATTGAACCTGGAAATCACTGACATCAGACTTCACCTGAGTGTATTGTGTCAAACTTACCACTGACTCATAAATCATGAATCACGAACCCTATCTGATATGGCGGCTTTCACAAACTGCAAACTCTGTGTTTTTGCATTCTCAGAAACTCATTAATTATGAGTTCATGAGAATGCATAAGTTTGAAAGAAGATGTAATAACACACTAAAAAAGTACAGTATATTTTTTAAAATTAAATAACTCAAAAAAAAAATGACTGACTGCACTTTAACTTGAACCTTGAATGTGTACCTTTCTGTCAGACAGCAGCAGTGAGAGACCCGGCAGAGACGCTGGCCTCAGTTTCCCTGACCACCGACCCAGGAAGTACTCTGCCAGGATCCTGAAACTTCGCCCCCGCCGTTCTGACCTCAGATAACGTGCTGAGACCGCCTCGGACAGACGCCTAAACAGAAACAGTTTTCATTTCTAATTTCAGCTGGTTCCCAAATGTGGATTTAATTTTTTATTTTTTTGTAATTTATGATTGGTTTGACAGCTCCAATCTGGTAATCAATCATTTCTCAGATTTTCCTACTTGTTGCTGAAGGCGATGGTGGCAACTCCGTCAGTCCAGCGCTCCTCCAGATGGTCCTCAAGGTCCCGCCTTAGCCGCGCCCACAGGAGGGGCGGCAGCCGGATCAGTGAGGGAATTGGAGGAAGGGAGTACCGATACACCTCACTGATGACATCATCATCCAGGGACATGACATCACGCAACTCAGCCTCCAGCAGACCCTCCCTGTGGAGTCATATGAGGAGATTTTTGTGTGTTTGGTTGTTTTCTGGCTTTCTGAGTTCAGACTTTTAGAAACACTGATCACCTTTTTGTGATCAATCAATCATGTTATCAATATTAAACGATGGATAAATCCAAACTGAAACAGTGGTGATCTGATGTTCCCACCAGAAAGGTGTGACCATATCCTCACCTTGCCAGAGCGATGTACCCCAAAGCCCCGCCCACCAGCTCTTTCCCGTGTTTTTTCTCCAGCATAAGGAAGAGGTGTGACATCATTTCCTGTGTGCTGGTACCCAGACGCAGCTCTGTCAGTGGCATGAAGGACGTCCACCGTTTGGCGACAGACAGGATGAGTTTGAGGTGGAGCGGACAGCCGGATGACTCGAAGGTTTGCAGCACAGCGCCACTCTGCTCGCACGTCAGCGTCCGCTGAGACGCTCGCAGGTCTGACTCCATGATGCGTTCGCCTTCCTCGCGAGACAAAGGCTCTGCCTCAAAGAAGCTCCCCAGAGAGTCCGACTTCAACCGCATGTTAGCGAATGCCTCGCTGTTGGTTTCCATGGAGACAACCACATGGACGTTGGGTGGGAGGTCGATGGGCAGCCAGCGGACCTTGTGAGCATAATGTTTGTCTGCGAGCTGCTCCACAGAGTCCAGGACAATGACCAGAGCGCCGCCCTGCTGGGAAACCTGCTCGAGAACATCCCGGAAGAAGCGCAGCAGCTCCAAGTGAGTGTCAACTGTCAGCGGTGAGGGCGGAGCCAGACCACAGGCCAGGCACACTTGCGTGCAGATGCTGCGGAGGACGTGGTCGATGTCGGGTTTTTGAGGGTGGCAAGCTGCGAGCAGCCTGATCACCACCACCGCTCTGGCCTCCAGTACACCACGCATCTCCTGTGCCAGTTTGCAGAGCACCGCCGTCTTCCCCATCCCAGCACCACCATGAACCACCAGCGGCCTGTGACGGACGTTAGTGGACTCCCACATGGCGAGGCACAACTTCCCAAGCAGCCCCTCCCTGCCGTGGAAATCTCTGCAAAGCTCGGCGCTGATGGCAACGTGTCGCCTCACCTCCGTGATCACCAACATGTCCATCTTCTCCTCTTCCTCGGTGGTTCCCCAGATCTTCCTCCGGCCCAGCGAGTCCACCGCTGCTCCAATCCGAGCCTTCATCTGTGAGACAAACTGCTCGCAGACGCTGTCCAGGTACTGAGCGTGCTCCTTGCACTTCGGATTGATGCTTCCTCTGCTCAGCTCCACAGAGTGCAGGTTGAGGATCTTCTGTGACTTGACAAAGAGCCGTGTCTTAAGCCCGGCGAGGAGTCCCTGAGCTTCGGCATCCAGCAGACCATCACCGGTCACATCCATGAACTTGGCGAAACGTTTGGGCCCCTCCCTGGACCTCTGACGGGGAATCTCACGGACGAAGAGTAGAGCGGACGATTCAGAGTCATTCTGCCACAAACCGCGCTCGAACTCCCGCTCTGTGACTGTTGGCGAGAAGAAGAAGAAAGCACTGAGAAAACTAAGACAAAAGAGTGCGAGCTGAGAGGCGAGCTGTGCGTGGTGTCCGCGAGCTTTCACCTGATGTGTAGAAGCGCTGTTTCTCCTCGGCTGTGATGTCGCCAGCGTCCTCGGCATCTGTGGCTGCGGATCGAAGTAGCCGCAGTAGTCGAGTCTCTGCCAGGCGCCATGACAAGACATCTTTGTCGTGCTGCTTCCCGCTCTCAGGCCGAAGGTCGATGTAGTGAGGGAAGTGAGCTGTGATTGGCTGAAGGACATAGGTGGGCAGGGTGGCATTGCTATCTTTTTGAAACCACTGGTTGAGCGTCTTAATGCCGTCTTGGTTTTTGGAGAGTTTGGACAGAAGAGCATCGAAAAGTTTCTCTGGAACAAGGCGAGGAAGAGCTCGGTGGCCGTACCGGTTCCCCAGCAGAGCCTTCAGAGCCCAGAAAGAGGAAAATAAAGAGAAGAAAAATGAGCGCACGCACACTTCAGATCCAAAAGAACTGTCCTTCAGCTACATCAGCCTCTCAGTGTACTCATAATCCACACGTAAACTAAAAAAATTAAAGCCAAGAAAGAAATAGAGACATTTAAATTCTATTAAACGCACATAAAATGTTAATAAAAATAAATATACTGCTGCAGTCTAACCCTAACCTTTGACCCGGTGACAAAGAGGATGAAGAACTCACAATGAACGTTGGACCAGCTGACATCCGCTCGCAGCGCTGGATCTCCTGCAGGAAGACCTCACAGGCCTCGTGGTCTCCTGACGGGACATTTCGGATCCCCCAGCGCAGATCCACAACCTGAAAAGGAAGTGACCTCATTCAACACTCAGCAGGTATAAACCTCCACTCAGACAGCTAACAGGAGGTCACATCAGGGCGAGACGCGTGGTCAGTGGGTTAGATATGGAATAAATAGCCCTGAAGCTCCACGCCTGCTCATGGGTCATTCGTTACTCATGAGGTGTCTTTTGGTTGTTTTGGTATCGTGACGCACCAACCTGGAAGTAAACTGTCCCAGTTTAGAGCTCACAGCCACGAGGCTGTGCTTCACTGAGTTTAGACAGAAAAAACCTTTCAGCTGGGTTCAGGAAAGGATCGCGCTTTGGGTTAAAATGGTGTGATGGGAGGTGAGGGTCTACTTTGCACTGAGTTATTTGTTTCACCCCGTCAGGTTTGATGGGATGTATGCCGCTTGCAGTAATGAGGGTTCCTACCAATAGACCAGGCCAGTTAAGCTATTATTTTTACTTTATTTAGCTCGGCCGTCATTTGCTCTTTTTGAAAAAGTCTTCATCTGGCTCTATAGATGATCCTTTCCTGCCTAATTTCCTGATAAAATCCTGATAAACAGTGTTGGTGGTTAATTTGGACTGGTCCTTGTTTGCTGTGGTTTCCATGGTGGAGCCATTGAGGCTGTGGAGTGGGGTTTGTGCTAATCTGAGGTAAGGAGCTGCAGATGTCTTACTGAAGACAAGGTTGGAAGTTATGTTTAAATGAACTCAATTTCAAATAAAAATTTAGTTTTGAAGGTTTTGGTTGTTTGGTCATTTTTGGCCTCTGAACACCAGACTAGACCGGTTTAACAAAGGTGGTGACACTGTTAGCTGTTTAAGTTTTATTACGTCACACTCCTTCATAGTAGGAACCCTCATGACCATTACTCGCTCGTATCACCTGGTGCTTCATGTCAGCCCACCAAAGGACACCTTGTGTGTGACTAACACCTCAGCAGCTTTCACATAACTGACCCTGAGTCACATTAACTGGCCCGTTTTGGTAACACTGGCAGAAAAGCTGGTATTTTCTGTGTGAAGAAAATCATGGAGGACAGAATCTTCAATCTGCTCCTGCCAATCACTGATCACTTTGTTGCCATAGCTGCTAAAATACCCCTGACATCAGTGGTTCTTTGACCCCAGCAGCTTTTTGGCACCAGTCTGTTTCACGTGGATACAGGTCATATATGTTGATCATTTCTGCCTTGGTCAGTGGAAAAGAGGCAGAGTCTCCAGACCTGCACACCTTGGAGGTGTTTCATCAGCAGGTAGGAGACCAGACCATGGAGAAAAGGTGGCACATAGGCAGAAACTGAAAAAAAGAGACGTGAACACAAAGATGAGCCAATCTAAGTGAAAAGGGAAAGAAGACATGAAGGTAACAAACCGGTCCAGCAGGAGGGGGAAGAGGTGGACAGAAAGTGAACGTTACAGGCATGTAAGGGGACTGGATTTCAAAATAAAAAAGGAAAGGAGTAGAAGCAGTCAAACCCCCATGAATGACAGTTTCACGTGAGGTTTAATGAGCACAACAGGTTTGAACTGACCTCGAACACCAGGCCAAGCCCACGGCAGAAGGACCGGACTTCTGGGTAAGCTTTCTCCAGCAGAGCCTTCCTCTCACTGCTCATATCTGACCACAGATCAGAGAAACCGTCAATCACACGAGGCGCTCAGAGCACAACCAATCAGAGCATCTGAGCTGGCTTCACATCAAATTCAGACCGAACATCAGAGCAAAGAAGAAGGTCTCAGTACAAAGTTTCAACCTGCTTTACTTTCACTGTGACATTTAGTTGATTTCGTGAGATATCTGAAAATATCATAAATAATCTGCATGGTTTCGGCGCTCTCGGGCTTCTACGGCTGTATCACAAAAGCTCTCAGCAGTCTTTACACAAGGTCAAGTGCAATCTAACGACCTCCCATCTACATTTGTCCAACGCTGTGTGTGGACATGAAAGGACACTTAAAAGGGATTTCAGTCATTTTACTACCAAAAAACAAGCACAGGAAATGATCCATTGCCAGTGTATGAAATGATTAAAGCACCTTTCTACTCAGCTCAATGCTTTTATTTTTTGACTCGATTAGATTAACTGCATGATCAGAATAATCATTTTCATTCTATAAAGACGTGACGTGATGACATCAGCTCATTACAGAAGCAGAAAAAGCAGTGTTAGGTCAGTCTGAGGCTCCTCAGTTTGTCTCATTATTTCAGCTTCAGTAGCATCTGACCCTGAGACACGAAGCAGAATAAGTCTGTAACCTTTGACCTATATTTCTGGAGAACAATCATTGAAGTGACTCATACGTATCAGTTAAAGTCACTCGTGTTTGTAAAGTACTGCAGAATCAGGCCAAGACTTGTAGCTGGAGAAAAATAGATCTGTGAAAGTTCTGCAGCTGCTCAACGTGCTGGTTTAACGATGAAGAGCAGCTGCACAGCTCTTCATCGTGAAACCAGCTCCAGCTTTGAAGGGATTTCATGTTTGAGCTTCAAACTGGTGCAGAGCAGCATGCGTGGGTTTGCTCTGAGCTCACAGAGGTAATCTGACCTGTGAACGTGGAGCTGATGAACACTCGGATCATGTTGCTCTTCGTTCTCTGAGCTCCATCTGTCCATCCTCTCAGGACGTCCTGCGGGCCAATCTCTCCTCCTCTTCCTCCTGCCGGACTCTGTGCCATCGTCCTCAGCCTGGAACCGGTCGTTGTCCTCTCCTTCTCCTCCCAGCGTCTGAGGCTCCTCAGCTGCTTTCCAGCCTGTTTGTTCCCTCAAAGAGCGTCCTCCAGGACAACCATCCTCCCACCTGAGCTGCAGGTGTCCCCGCAGAGTGGCGTCAGTGTTGCTGCGCTCGCATTAAGCTGGAAGATCTGCCAAACAAAACACCTTTACTGCTCTTCTGCTCTGACTCAGAGTTCATAATGATGTTTACTGCAGATCATTCTCATCGAAATCACAGCTGATCCCGCTCACAAGAGCACGCGTTTTTTTTTAACCTCCCGACAGACTCCAACAGGAGGCGTCTCATCGGAAAGGACGAGGAGACGCGCATCTCCCTGGGGTCGCATCGGGATGGACATCCGGTGTAAAACTGTCCCAGATCGAACTGCCCGAGAGGAGGGGCAGCAACATCAGTGAGGTCATTTTAGTGCCTGACGCTAATTTTCACTCAACTGTTTGATTATTTACACCAATCAGGTAAACATGAAAACCTGCCTAAGTGCTGCAGGTTTGTTCTGAGCCAAACTCCCTCGCATCCTCACGCTCGGCCAGTGTTCTCATGTGTCCCACCCACTAACAAGGCCACGATGCAGAGAGATTCAGAGTTACTCACGCCACCTGGATGTTGTCTGATCGGTGTTTTTGTGTGTTTGTAAGTACTCTATAGTTCCTGTAATATGAAATAATATGGGCTGTGGGTCAGCTTCAGTCAATCAGCTCATTTTAGCTATTTAAAAAACATAAATAAATTAAATAAATAAATATGACAGAGTGAAACTGGCTGAAAGGTTTCACAGAAAATAAATATTTGCTTTGGTAGATGAACTTGGCCTCAGCGATGAAAGCACTTCATACCACATGCCTCATTCAAACACTTTGTAACAGTCGGATGGATACATCGGAGAGCTGCTTTGGGTCAGTGTCTTGCTTGTATTTGGCATGCAGACTGGGGCAGCCAGGGATCGAACCGCCAACCTTGCGATTTGCAGACAACCTGCCCTTTGTATCTGCAATGAAATGCATATATGTGAGTTGAATGAATTCAGTTTGTCAATCAGCCGGTTAAACTCACTGTTAGTTTCAGGCTGTGCTGACACAGAGTCGATGTTTTCATGTAAAAATTAAAGCTATTAAAGAACAGAGGATTTCCAAGAATCCCATAATGTTTCTCTCTGTGGGCTCTGCTCCCGCCGAGCTCAGCTCACCTGCTCAGGTGGTAAAGTGAGCTCACCTGTGTTTACTGAGCCGGGGTCCTCAGGGGCCGCCGCTCACAGCTGCAACTCACGCTAATTACACGCCAGAAGAATGACAATAACGAGAAAAACAAAGGTGGACGGTCGCAGAGCGGCACGAGCCTGAGCTGTCGTTTTTTACTTTTACTGCCAACGACCTTCAAACCTAAATGCGTGCAGAGTGAAGAATAAAAACATCCTGCAAAGTATTCAGAGGTATATTTCAGCGATCTTGAACATGACGTTCAGCCTCTGCGGCTTCACTTCCTTCACCTGACGGCTGTTTAAGTGGTTATTTGGCACTGTTGCGTGAAGCATCGCCCAGCCCTGCAGGTCAAAATCTGATTTTTATGCACATTGCTGGAAAAACTGAGAATGACGGAAGCCACGTTTCTGAGCCTTTTCAGTGTTTCGTGTAAAACCCAAACATTAAAGTCTTGATGTGAGCAGTCCGGAGGAGCGAGAGCTGTCAGAGTAGCTCTGAGAGCATCGTCGCCACTCGGAGGCGTTTCCCTGT
>VOQK01010462.1:0-14926 GCA_015052645.1 Benitochromis conjunctus | reverse complement strand
TCTGGACATTGGTCAAAGCTGGGAAGGCACCTAAAGAAAGCTCCAGCCGATCCAGGAGAGAAGGACAACCGCTGCCTAAGCTAAAACCCGTAGTGATCCCATCTGTGTCAAGAGTATCAGAACAGCTGAGACGCATTTTTTCCAAACACCGCGTCTCTGTGGCTTTAAACCCTAAAACACGCTCCGCCAAAAATTGGTCCAAGGATCGGGTCCCCCGATACAAACAGAGTAATATAGTGTATGCTGTTAAGTGTTATTCACACCTACAGGCCAGTGGACACTCTTTCAATGATGAGGATGTACACATCCTGGACAGGGAGGAACGCTGGTTTGAGCGCAGAGTCAAGGAGGCCAATTACGTGAAAAGGGAAAGACCATCTCTGAATTGAGGAGGGGGTCTAAGGGTACATGTGTTACCATCTTACAATGCTGTGATTGCAGCCATTCCCCAACTCTCTGTGAATGGTACTCATGGCCATTGATCAATGGTCTTTGATCAGTGGGCCTTGATCAGTGGTCGTGAGAATTTGCATATTAATGATCAATGAACTGACCTCACAGCCCATTGTTCCTTTTTTTTCTTTTCTTATAGTTTATTAATGCTGTAGGGAATTAGTCCTCTGCATCTAACCCATTCACGATGATTGAGTATGAAGACATAAAACTGATCAGTTTCACTGATGGCAGATGAATGCAGACAGCATAGTATGGCGAGGACTTTAAATAAAGTTTTGCGGAGTTCGCAGACAGAATTATTGATTTCTGATTATCAGCAGATCATCCTTCAAATCAATCCTCATCATGATTGATTTATTGATTAAGCTGTTTGTTTAGCTGAAGTTTCAGCTACCTGTCTACCTGTCAGCTGGCCTCACCTGAAGCTGATTGATTTTCTTCATTTTTTACTTTTCAAAAAAAATTTAATAACCTGTGTGTGTGTGTGTGTGCGCGCGTGTGTGTGTGAGAGAGAGAGAGAGACTGCTGGTGTGTGTGTTTGTTTTTAAAGTATTTAAATGGTTTCTATTCTAGTAAACTTTATTGGTACATCACCTGTATCAGTTTCCGTCTTCATTTACAGCTCAGAGGTCAGAGGTCAAATATTCACAGTCACTCCTCCTCACTGCTGCTTCCTGTCTGACACACACGCACACGCGCACACACACATACATACACAGCCTCCCCTCCCCCCTCTCGTTTCCTCCTGCAGGACAAAGCGGCCACGCTGCAGCTAACGGACACACAAACTCACACACACCGAAACTCAGTGTGCACACGTACGCACGCCGATCGCACACGCGCGTTGAACGCACACGCGCGCCGAACACTCTCGCGCGCGCTCTGAGCAGTTTAAAGTCTGAACGAAAAAAACGTCCAATTTCCGTTTCTCCTCAACTTTCCTCACGTGTTCAAACACAGCCTCCTGCACACGCCGATCAGCGATAGATCGGTGACCAGCGTGTACGACCGAGCAGTAGCCGATCAGTGTCTGATCAGTCGATCCTCTGCAGTAACGGAACAGTCTGAACGGAAACAAAGCGGAACAGCCCGAGTCCGCCTCCCGCCGCTCCCTCATCGATCACTCATCAATCACTCATCAATCACTCATCAATCACTCATCAATCACTCATCAATCACTCCTGATCCGACCCGCGCAGCCGTCTGCCCCGATCCATCCGCGAGGAGCGCGTGCACGCGCCGGAGAGCGTTTCTTTCTTTTTTCCGGTGAACTCACCTTCAGGTTTATTTCCTTCATCCTGTCCTGCCTCCTACTCTCCAGCAGCCGGGACATTCCCCCGATCAGCCGATCCCCGATCAGCCGATGCTCGATCACCTGCCGATCTCCGATCGATGCAGCTGATTGCTCCGGTCTCTGATCAAAGAAGTGCGGTTCTAGTCCCGGAGCGTCCGCGGTCTGAGCGGAGGGGGCGGGGCTTCTCTCTGACTGACAGCGAAGCGCTCTACTTCTGACCAATCACAGCTCAGCCCGCTACTGGGACACTCGGCCAATCACAACGCTCCCAGCCCTGCGAGCCCAGCCCTCGGCCAGCTGTCAGGGAGCGCTCCTTTTCTTCACCGGGGCGGGTGTGACGATAGTGAGGGTAGAGTCAGTCTCTATGACAACGTGTCCACAGCTCACGTGACCCTCATCAGCCACTTGGACAGTCGAGGGGTGTCACGTGACTGATGACTTGCGCAGATAAAATAGCCCCGCCCGCGCGGGCGGAGGGTGTACAACCACCGCTGTGTGACGTGGAACCCCGGAGGTGAGTCCCCGCCCACCGTGCGCTGAGACAGGAGTATATTGGTGAGAACACGAAACGAACCTCGATCGTGCACAAAGAAAAAGCGATCGATGATGATCAGACAGATCGGAAGCAGCTGCAGCACAGTAAGGTGATCGTCCTGATCACCGGATCGATCATCAGAAACTCGATCGATCACTTCACGCAGAACCAAACGTCTGCCTGCAACTGCCTCCTAACACAGGCCGCCACTGTCACCATGACAACCAGCAATTAACAAACAACAAATAACCAAAGGAGAGTGACGTCATGTACGCTAACAGCGCTACCTGCTGACAGGCCGGAGGAAGTACAGCTGATATTTAACCTGCCTTTCAAAGAGAAAAATGGATACTTTGATATCACGGACCAGCGTAGTGGTTCGACTTCACCATGTGTAACCCTTTCTGTGCGTTGATTCTCTCCGGCTTCCCCCCACAGTCCAAACACAGTTAGTGGGCTTGGGCTAGTTAGCGAAGCTGCTAGTTAACAGACTAAACTAATAAAGTCCATCAGCTGCAGGTAATATGTGTAATACTTTATACGTGAAAAGTATCGGTATCAGTACTGGCCCTGTGTTTACTTGGTATTGGATCAATACCAAAATTTGCAGTATGGCAAAGCACTAATGACCGACCTGCTGCTGAAGCAGCCACGCCTCTGTGTGACATCATCAACACCGGACATTACACCTGTTTTCATCCTCACCTGCAGCACCTGTAGAATAAGATTTAAATTTTTATGGCTGTTATTAGCCTTGATACTCTGAGGGGGCTAAACTCCAAGCTCCTGTTTGAGTCTGCATCACGTGGGCTTTCTCAGCGTCCTCCAATCACGGATCATTTCCACTCCTGAAACTGAAGCAGGCCGAGAAACATCATCAAAGGTCAGACACCTGGACAGCAGGTTAGACCTGAGGCTCTAACCCAAACAAGATGTCGGACTGAGCAATCGCATGAGTCTGAACTCCTAACTAAAGTCCCGATGTTATAATCTTGAAGTTATATAATCCACTCCTTTGAATTAAACTGACAAGGCTTCAGTCCGAACATGAAGAAAAACAACAACACGAAACCTCCGGCAGTGAAGAACCTCTTGTTTACAACCCAGAGGAACAGCGAGCATGACTACTCAACCCTGATGGAGACCGCTAATTCTAGCAGCAACAAAAGGGACAGACTGTTAACAACCCCTGATTATACTCCAGAAAAACCACATATGGAGAAGATTGCAAAAGGTACGCCTACAAATAACGACTCCAACACATCCATGGACACTGTTCTAAAAGCTATCGAGTCTCTTGGAAAACGTGTCGATGACCGCATTGACGAAGTTAGCAAACAGATTCAACAACATAGCGCCATGCTAGCCTCCATCGCTAAATCGGTGCAGTTTAACTCAGAGGAGCTACAAGAATGCAAAATGAAAATACAACACCTGGAAAAAGAGATTGAATGACTCAAAAAAGATAATAACAACATTAAAGGTCGTGTACTGAACCAAGAAAGATACAAAAGAAGATGGTGTCTCCGTATCAAAGGGAAAAAGGAGAAAATGAATGAAAATATCAGAGAAGAAGTGGTGGAACTTCTCGGAAGGATTGCTCCGGACCTAAAGATGAAGATGGAAGAAGCGGTTGACGTCATCCACAGAGTGGGGAGAGCAGCGGAGAATAAGCATCGACAAATCATTATTCTGTTTGTGAGACGTACCGTGAGAGATGACATCTGGAGGCGAACGAAGGCTACTCCCATGTGGAAAGAAGAAGGGATCCGCTTTGGTGAAGACCTGACCCCGGAGGACTGGAGATCCAGACAAACATTGTGGCCAAAAATCGACCAGGCTCGGAAGGAAGGCAAGGCTGCGGGCTTCAGGGGCCCGTTTGGGTTCATAGAAGGCAAACGCATCAGGGATGAGATCCCAGGTACGGACTGACATCTATGAGTATGAAAGGAATATACAGTGGAACATTTCGGATAATGGGACTTTAACCTCAAGACTTTTCTACTCCACCTCCTAAACTTCATCTTTAAAATTGTTAATGTATTCTGTGTTCCAGTTAAAAACTAACATTTCTTTCTTTTCCTTTAACACAAGGGGACTTAAAGACTCAATTAAGCGCAAAGCTGTTTTTCTGTTTTGCAAGGGGCAACAGGCAAACTGTTTTTTTTCTCCAGGAAACTCATTCTGATGAGTCTGATGTCAAGTTTTGGTCACAACAATGGGGTGATAAAATTTTCTTCAGTCATGGTACAAACAGGTCGGCTGGGGTTGCTATTTCTTTCAACAGATGTCCTGGTAGGTTTTTGTGCAACAGAGCGGACAAAAATGGACATTGGGTTGCCTGTGTGTTGAATATTGATAATACTCTGATTATTTCGATTAACGTTTATGGATACAACAATGATCAAAAGAATAAGAACCTGCTGCATCAAATATCTACAGTTATAAAGTAACTTAATGCTATATTCCCCACTGATTATATAGTAGTTGGTGGTGATTTCAATGTGACTCCTGATGAATGGATGGATAGATGGCCTTCAAAATATTCAATAGAACATAAAAACCCAATAATTGAAAATTTCACTAATGATAATAAAATAATAGATATATGGAGATTGTTAAACAAAGATGTCAAACAATTTACATGGCACAAACATAATGGTCAAAACAGGTCACGTATTGATTATTGGTTGGTATCCAACTCAATTTTACAATATGTTAAGGAAACAATAATCTCTAATGGTCCCCATTGCTCCATTATTCTAAGACTACAAAGCAAAGACCAACACAACAAGTTTAAGGATTATTGGAAATTTAATTCTCAACTGCTGAGAAACGAGGAGTATTGTAATTCTATTAAAAAAATAATTTTAGATATCCAGAATGATGATGGATAGAAGAGGGTGAAAAAAAACACTGCCTATTTTTGCAACCTAGAAAAACGTAGACAAAAATATAACTCAATTTATAATCTAATAATCAACGGAAAGGAATGCACTGACCCTAAACGCATTTCAAATGAAGTATTTACTTTTTACAGTAACCTTTTTACCTTTACCTTTTTACAGTTTGAGGACCAGTAAGTCCTCAAACTAGGAACAAAATGTCTATTCCTTCTTTCACAAAATCAGTAATTGGACTCCGGTAATTGATGATAATTTTAGAGAAATTTGTGATGACAACCTAACTATAGAAGAATTTGATTTTGCTATTAAGAACATGGCATCTGATCACTCACCAGGACCAGATGGAATAACAAATAATTTCTATAAGCACTTCTGGGAAAATAAAAAAATTCTATTATTCAGAGCATTAAATGAATGTATTAATCAAAAGGAGCTCATGACAACATTGAAACAATACCCCCCAAATTTAAAGAAGCTATATGTCTTGTTTATAAAACCTCACTTTTAATTATTTTCATGATCCCCCTTATCTTCTTTATTTTAGTTTACTGTTCTTTATTTTATTAGTCTATTTATTTATTTTTATTTTTTATATTTATTTTTATTTTTTTTTTAATATATATAATTAGTTGCAATTGTTAATTTGACTGTGACATACCAACTACATCGTTGCAATAATATGTTTTCCTCTGATTAAGAAAAAGGAGGTGTGATATACTGTTGTGAAAGATTCAATAATTCACTGTTTGTTTGAGATTGTCATCGTCATTGTTCTAAATAAAGTTCCACTTTTTTTTTTTTTACATTTTAAAATTATTATTTTTTTAAATTAAAAACAAAACAAAACAAAAAATCTGAGGCTCTAACCCAAACATCTAGCCACAGCTGATGGTATTGAAGATGAAGGCCTCACATCATCACTGTGTTATTCCTGCCCAGTGCCTCCACAGAATGACAACAATCAGACCGTTTACTCGCTCCGACGAACATCTGCGCGAACATCTGTACGAACATCTGCGCTGTCAGTGCTCCTGCTCAGAGACGTTTGGACGTGGAGTGAACGTGCTCCCCGTTCGTGCTTCATGAATACAATCCCGCAGGATGTGGACGAAAACAAATCAAAGAGTAATTAACACTGTTATTGCAACGTGTTCGCGCGTGCGCGGATGTTTAACTGCGACTTCTCCTTTAAGAGATCTTTTCCTTTAACACACCTGACCACACCTGAGCTGGACTTCCGGGTCTTTCACAAGGAGAAGAAACGACAACAAGTCAGAAGAACAGAGCCGGGACCGGGATTAAACCCGGGATTAAAACCAGGCCCAGGGGTTCAGCGATCAGGTGGGTTTTTTCTTAGTCCGAGTTTCCGCTCCGTTAGCCTGTTAGCTCGGAGCTAAGTCACACAGTTTTTGTCATATTTGATCACAAACGTCATTTCGCCATGTTAACTTGAGTCTGACGTCATGCAGTGGGCGGGACTAACTCGACCTGCAGCTTTATATTTGTCACATTTTCAAGTTCAAAAAACTTCAGAGCATAAAAACAGAAAGAACTGATTAAACACACACACCGATAGACATTAGCGTCAGATAGAAAGCTGTGTCTAAGAGTCTGTATTGATTATTGATCATCAGGTCAACACGAAACCTTCATACCTTCGTTTGTCCACTCTGAGCTCCGAGGGAGCTTCAGGGATGGAAACGCCATTTTTCCAGCTATCTGATTGGTCAGTAGAGCCTGATCTGTTCCAGAGCAGGTTAGGTTAACAGCATCAGTTACCATGGTGATTTACCTCAGCGACCCAGCTTCATAGTTACCTGAAGTTACCTGGTTTGTGGCGACATCGGCCCAACACAGGCGGTATTCTCTAAAGATCAAAGTCAGCTGATCCACAGTTTGAGGGTCATCAGAGAGGATGAGTTTATTTCTACATCACTTTAAAAACAGCTGCTGTGGACCGAAGTACTGCACTTCTTAAATAACGAGCATAAAGCAGAACAAAAGGACAGCATTTAAGAAAGGAGACTAAATCTGAGTCAATAAAGATGAGTTTGATGTCAGGTCCTGATATGAAGAAGCAGCTGTTGTAAAGACCCGATCATCACAGTCATCAAGTGTGCCATCTTCAGATATCAGAGAGGGAATAAGACACGAGATCAGAATAGAAAAGAATAGAATGGGCCTTTATTGTCGTTGTACATGTACAATCAGTGCTTGAAGTGGCCTGGAATGCAGCGGAACGCAGTTCCGGAACTTCTGTATTTTCATCTTTTGGGTTCCGCCACTTTTTTCTGCGTTCCGGTACTTACTGAATAGACAATATCACAAGACCGATAACAGACTACATTAGAGTTCCTGCACTTATTTTTTCCCACTTCAAGCACTGTGTACAATGAAATTATTAGCGCTCCACGCCAACTGTGCCATGTCAGGAATAAACACACAGGAGTCACATACACAAAAATAAGAAAGGCACACAATGGAGAGCAAAGAAAAGACTTGGTCTGAATGTGTGAGTGTCCTGAGCGATGGGGGTCACACAGACCATGGCTCAGATGGGTGGGGTGCATTTGTTCAATCAATCATGAAACTTAGCATTTTCTTAATTTTTGTGATTCACAATTTCATATTAAGAAGAATTCTACATGCTTTATTGTGATGGCAGTGAACGTGTAATCTTTAGTGTTGGGTTCAAACATTGCATCCGATTTCAAAATGATCTAGAAAGTATTTCACGCAGTCTTTATGTATGCTCTGCAAATCGCAGGCGTTGAGCCTGTGTTACGCCTTAGTGATCAACCACATTACACCTGTAGCACTGACGTGTTTCAGCACACACAGGTGAAAATGTGAGCTGTGTGGGGCACACGGCGAGTTCCTTGTATCACCTGTTTACTGTTCACTTGGATCTACCTGACCCACTCTCTGTTCTCTGGCAGGTGGATTTGCTCACATAAAAGGACGCACCATGATGGAGGACAGCGGAGGGAGGAAGACCAGAGAGGGCGAGGGCGAGGACGAGGAGACGGTGAGGTCAGCCGTGACCGAGATGAGCACGCTGCCGTGGTCTGCAGACAGACAGACAGGTGGATGGATGGGTAAAGCTGACAGGATGAGCGTGAGGTCAGGTGTGTCTCTTCCTGAGGCGTCGAGCCGCACAGAGAGCGAGAGAGAGCTGAAGGCAAAGGGGGAGAGGAGGGGGGGTGGGGCGAGTTTAGATGAAGGAGTGGGGCTATGTGAGAACAAAGTGAGGGTACACCTGTTGGAGGAGGAGCCCCGAGAGAACCTCCTGCCAGAGAAAGCTGCTCAGGTGTTCAGGCCTGCAGTGACTGCCCTCCACTCCCCCTCCTCACTGAGAGACTCTGGGCCATTCTGGGAAATGGAGTCTGAGAAGAGTCCCTTCCTGGGTCCCCGAGGAGTCCCCGAGGACTACAATCAACATGGTTACTTGCACGAGGACCTACGCGCCAATAAACGTAAGTACTAACTCAAAGACTACATCAGAAAATCACATCAGCTTTGTATCAGGAGGAAAAGGTCAGGGGGTCGGGCACACCTGAACAGAACCACCTGAACCACATTCAATTCTGTGGATTTTAGACGACACTCAACTGGAATGACTTCAGTGACTCTGATATTTATAAATATTACTGAAACCTGACCGGGCTAATCAGCAAAATGCAAATTTAGTGCTTTAAAAAAAAATAAAAATAAAATTCAGAGGCTGAGAAAGAACTCCCGTTAAACGGGAAGTTGGCTAATGTGTGCTCTGGAATGTGAAACTATCTAATCATTCTAATCATACTTTTTCCGGAATACTGTTGCCAGGTTTAGCGTACAGAGGAATGGTAAAAACTGGATGTTCTAAGGAATGCTCTTGCAAGCAAAAAAAACCAAACACCCCCTTTCCTCTTGTTGGAAAAATGCACCACATCAGCCAAACAAGAAATTATATGGTAACATGTGGCATTTGGTTGCTTAGGAAGAGGAGGAAAAGTGAGCGAGAGACAGAGTGTCTTTATAGACATGAGAGATTTTGATGTTTAGCATGTTTGGAGTGTTGTAGCTGTGTAGTTGGTGCGTAGGGTATTTGGCTTTTGTCCTTTTTTGTGTGTGTGTGTCAGAACAGCGAGGCAACGACTCAATGACACCAACTGAAAAATAAAAGCTCCAGGTCTCCATGTGGAAAACAGGAGTGATACACCTGAGGTTTTAGGCCTGTGATGAGCTTTTTCATATGAGTTTTAGGTCAGTTGTGTTAGTACAGTATGTCAAAATGAAAACATAACTGTAAATTCAGATACGTAAATGGTAAATGGACTGATTCTTATATAGCACTTTTCTACTCTCCTGGAGTACTCAAAGCGCTCTATACAACAACCTCATTCACCCAATCACACCCATTCATACAAGCACTATTATCTATACATTTTTAGTGCTCTCTAACATTCACACACATTCACACTCCGATGGATGCATCGGAGAGCAACTTGGGGTTAGTATCTTGCCCAAGGATATTTGGCATGCAGACTAGAGGAGCCAGGGATCGAACCACCAACCTTCCAATCAGTAGCTGACCTGCTCTACCACCTGAGCTACAGCCAACCCGAAGTCGTGCAGAAGAGAATGATGCAAAACATGGTGGGGCGGTTCTACCCTGGATTCCAGAGGGTTCAGTTACCTGCCCCTGTTTATACACCTGTGCCTATGACTGCTGACTCTGCTTCTTTAACTCATTTTTCTCACCTGTCTCAGGAGGGCAGTGCTGTCTCAGTACGGATGTCCTGAAGATGGGCGTGTCTTTGATGGCCTCGGCATTCTTCTTCCCTTTACTCATTTGGGGCGGTTTTGTGTTTCTGCCATTTGACGCCCCACTGCTGGATGGTGCCCCCCTCAGGCTCATCTACACACTGCGCTGCTCTGTGTTTGCTGCCACCCCTATTGTCCTTGGTGAGTCACACACCACCGAAGAAGAGATGCACAATCTCACCTGTCTCACCTGTGTACTTCTCACCTGTTCTTCAGGTTGGCTTGTTCTGGGCATCGGTCGGCTAAGGTCAGGTGTACTTCGTCCTCTGTTTGATGATGAGATAAAGGAGGCGGATCTTCAGGAAGTCACTGTCCACCGGCGCTTCATCTCTGACTCTGTCTCGCTGTTCCTGATTTACTTCCTGCAGCTGGTCGTTATGGCGATGTACCTTAGTCAGGAGCAGCTGAAGCTTGTGCCGCTGCTGACCATCCACTTTGCTTTTGGAAGGTGAGGATCCATCCACGATGGGATCAATCGATAATAACATCCATCGATGAATCTAAAGGTGCTTCCGTGTATACACAGGTTGGCGTACTGGGTCGCGGCGGCATTTGGCAGCAGCATTCGTGGGTTCTGTTTTGGCATCTCCTTCCTGCCGAGTCTCGTTATGATGGGAGCAAACTTCTACTTCATCTTCACGATGGATGCGGCGAGTTCCATTTTCAGCGTTGCCCGTGAGGAGGCGCCGCCTCCACCTGCAGGCCAACAACATTTCTGGGGATAAGACACAATCAGTAATTGATGACTGTCATTATTGATTGAAAAATAAAATCTGTCTTTATTTTGAGATTTTAAATGCTTTAAAATGACCAGTCGTAGCCCTCCCCAGCCAGTGTGCGCTGCTCGTTTTTTTTCCTTTATTAAACTGCTTCCTGTTCTCTGCAACTTCTCGTTGATTGTTTTTCTGTGTTTTATTTTGTACAATTGTTTTTATGATCAATAAATTAAAAAGAGACAGTAATTTACAGATTTTTACAATAAAAGTTGGAAACTATCACTTACATCACTTCCTGTCTGCGGTCTTTCAGAATAATGTTGGTACAACAAAACCTTTTTCTTCAAAGGAAATGACAAAATATTTGATTAAGGAATAAAATAAGGAACTGATTTTTAAATCATTATATATTTATTTATACGAAGGTTTGTTTTTGCGCACTGCAGCCCGTCAGTATTGATGATTAATCATCTCCTGCCTCAGGCTGATTTTCTAGTTAAACTGGTCGAACTGTCAGATGAAATCTGAGCGCAGGAAGTACTCACACCCTGACTTCACAATAAAAGCATAATGTTTTTCCAGTTAGGATAAATAAAAATCTTAATATTATCATGAGGCATCAAGAGTCGATAATTTACATCCCTCTTTATCAGTATTTATAATTTCATAAACAGAAATGACACGGAAGGAGGAGAAAGGGCTGAAATGTTTCATGCTCTGAGGCATCGGAAACAGTATACTAATTTTATCAACACAGTTTCTTGTTTACGCTGACACAAACTAATGAGATCAAGCGCAGTGATCAATTATCATGAGATCATTTAAGGTTAACGGGAAGCAATCTTCTGTCTTCTTCACGGTGGCTACAGGCAAGCTTTTATTTTGAAGGCTCAGGTGTGTGAGGCGTTTGCAGGTAGACTGCAGTGTTGTTATTGTCACGGACTGAAAGAGCTTCTGAGTACAGCGCTGTTCCTGCAAGCTCGGCTCGTTTTCACCACATCCTGCCACTGAAACGCCAAACAAAGAGGTTTTCTTCATGGAGTCCGTCGCTGTGAGGAGGCGGTCCTGCCTGCTGCGCTTCAGAGAGCGCTGTCCGTTCAGGAAGCTCTGCAGACGCACGTACGGTCAGTTTTTTTTTTTTTCTTTTTGTACATTTGAATCCTGTATGGAATTAGCCCCGTAGGAAATAAGTCCTCTGCATCTAACCCATTCACTCAGTGAAACAGCCGCCAATCCAGCGCCCAGGGAGCAGTATGTAGAGACGGTACCTTGCTCAAGGGTACCTCAGGGTAGCCGTACGGACTTGAACCCCCGACCTGGGGCGAGTACTCTACCTACTGAGTTATCTCCTGCTCCAATCGCTGTTTAAATAAAGTGCTTATGTGTTTGTAATCAGCTTTAAATAAAGTTTAACAATTGGTGTGTTTTAACATCATTAAAGTATTTCACTCTCATGAGGTCATCAGAGGCTGCAGGGCTACTCTGGGGGAGAGGCAGGGTTCATCTGGACAGGTGAGAAGTGTGATATACTTCACCTGAGCAGAAACGCCATAATAATATAATAATAATAATAATAATGTATACTTTATTGATCCCGTAGGAAATTAGTCTCTGCATTTAACCCATTCACACTCAGTGAAGCAGTGGGCAGCCACCAATCTGGCGCCCAGGGAGCAGTATGTGGGGGACGGTACGGTGCTCAAGGGTACCTCAGGGTAGCCGTTGGGTGGATTTGAACCGTCGACCTTCCGATCCAGGGGCGAGCACTCTACCTACTGAGCCACCCCGCCCGAATTAAAGCTACTCAAAACAGAGTAAAACTTCATCAAAACAACTGTGTGCACCTGCGTGAAAACCACTGTCTTAGCTTTCAGTTCTGGTCTTAACTACAGTTCCTCTTCTGGTCTGTGTTCTTAGGTCCAGTTTCAGTTGTGGTTCAGTTACAGTCCACTGTCAGTGGCCATAAGAAGATCATTTGTAACCTTCACTAAGGCTGTCTCTGTGCTGTGATGGGCTCTGAAACCTGACTGAAACTCTTCAAATAAGCCATTCCTCTGCAGATGATCTGTTAGTTGTTTGACAACTACTCTTTCAAGAATTTTTGAAATGAAAGGAAGGTTAGAGATTGGCCTATAATTAGCTAAGACCGCTGGGTCTAGAGATGGCTTTTTAAGTAAAGGTTTAATTACTGCCAGCTTGAAGGCCTGTGGCACATAGCCAATTATTAGAGATAGGTTGATCATATTGAAGCATTAATTCATGGCAGGACTTCTTTGAGCAGTCTAAAAAGAGTTTTTAAAAGGATATAAAGAATCCCGAGGTGACTGTTGTTGTGATTTGGCTGAAATGAATTTATTCAATTTCTAGTTCCAGTCCTAGTTTTGGTCAGAACAGAGAAAGAAGACAAACGGTCTGTCCCAGGGGACTTTTCATCACCTTCTGTTTCCTGTGTAACAGACATATCCGCAGCAGCTTTGTCTCCTATTGATCCACCCTGGAATGATGTTAGATTTCCCACCGCCAAGCAGCCAATGCTTGAGCCCCTCCCACCTTTGGCCAGGTGTCAGAGTGTCTCTCCTCCTGATCAGTCAGACGCAGACACTCACATGGAGGAAGATTTGTGTGCTGCAGAGAACCACCTGAGCCAGCAGCAGGACGCAGAGGGCAGAGCAGACAGCCGTATGGGTGAGGACTCCCTGTGCTCTTAGTTTGAGCCTGCAGGAGGCTGAACTGAGGAGTTCAAAATTAGAGTTTTAAACCTTTTGAAAGGAATCAGTTAGCTTCTCTGGCTTTTTCTCTTGTTATTTATATTTATGATTTCATTGGAGACACATGCTAAGCTAAAGCAGCCCAGTTAGCTCATTTAGTGGGTTAATTTTTTCCAGTGACACATGAATTTTACTCGGAGCTCACTGACGTTAACATCATGAATGGACAGTAAATCACACAGAGTGGGAAGCCGTGACCCCAGAGGTAACTGGTTAACCCAAAAGCTCAGAGGCTCGCCACTGTTTGAAATCTGTCTGATTTTTGTTTTGTTGCTTCTTCCTGTTTCAGAGCTCGACGATGACGTAGACCCAGAAACCTGAGAGAGAGCCCAGGGTTGACCCCACCCCCTGTCAGGAACTGCTGCACCGCCCACATCACTTACACCTGGGGGGAAGAAAGAAGTCTGTTGTACGATCATGACCTAAAACATCATCAGATTTTACAGAAATTCTAAAAATGTTTAAAGAGAATCTAGTTTAAAAACGCATTTAGATCAGTAACAGACATATTAGACTTCATTGATGAAAATAACAAGTAAAGTAATATTTCTATGAAGAAATATGTGAACCTCTTATGATGATTAATGAAGGTAAAATCAGAGTCAGGTGTTTTCAGTTGAGCTGTTTATATTTAAAGAACATGGATCTATTTGAGTCTGATCTCCAAAACATATAGGAGGTGAATCATGACCAGAGAAGTGTGAGGATTTCAGAAAGAGACTTGTTGGTGTTCATCGGCCTACTTTTATATTTTTTATTTGTTGCACCAATCAGCATGCACTTTGTCCCTCAGAGAGTAAAAGCCCTGAAATAGCAGCTATAACCAAAACAGGTTCCAAGAACTTTGGCAGTTTGTACTTCCTGCAGCATGGAGTGACCACAACTACAAAATGTTCGTGCGGTCCAAAAGCATCTGTGGTGGTCGTGTCCTGGTTTGGGACTGCTTCACTGCATATTGACCAGAACAGCTCACCGTCACTGATGGAATAATGAATTTTGACTGAGAAGCAGAATCTGAAGGAAAGTCTCACTACATGTGAGAGAAGGAAGACAGGATAAAAGACATGCTGTGGAAGAGAGCCAGAGATTAATAATAAGTTTGATTGAATGCAGAGAGGTCTATTAACACATAGTGAGTGAAGAAGAAACACCCAGTGCATCATGGGAATCCCCCAGCAGCCTACACCTATCGCAGCATAACTAAGGGAGGATTCAGGGTCACCTGATCCAGCCCTAACTATATGCTTTAGCGAAAAGGAAAGTTTGAAGCCTAATCTTAAAAGTAGAGATAGTGTCTGTCTCCTGAATCCAAACTGGGAGCTGGTTCCATAGAAGAGGGGCCTGAAAACTGAAGGCTCTGCCTCCCATTCTACTTTTAAATACTCTAGGAACAACAAGTAAGCCTGCAGTGTGAGAGCCAAGTGCTCTAATGGGGTGATATG
>VOQK01010461.1:7992-26612 GCA_015052645.1 Benitochromis conjunctus | reverse complement strand
TTTCTAAAAATGGGTCCATTTTAACACGTGGAAGCACTTTTTCTAACCACTTCCCGGCGTGCATGGCTGCCGCGGAAACGAGATGTAAAGAATGTACTCAAATAGAAACCCCGAGACATGTCCTTCGGCCTAACGACTTTCTATTTACAAGAAGCTCATTATCTTTCTGTGAAGTGTGCGCGTGCCCTCAACGGCTATTGTTTAATTACAGCTGATCAATTTTTTTAGGGGACAGTGGGATAGTCAAGCTTAGGGGTTAAAGCAAAAGTAGAAGTCATTTGAAGAAAGTGTGGGCTTGTTTTTTTTTTTTAAACAAATATGGAAATACAAGAGGAAAAGTCTAACGGGGGAGTATTCAGTATCAGCAAGCGGCAAATATTAGCACATCCTTGTGAACTAGCTTGCTACTTACAGCTTACTGTGCTTAACTCTGTTTTTCTCCCATACTGTTATAACTGGTGGGGTTAGCCTTGTTCACATCAGCACAGCCTACCAGCACAGTTCGGTCCAAGTCCAGGCTTTAGATTTGCGAAGTCTGCAGTGCTCTTGGTTAAAAAAAACCCCCAAACAAAACACTAAATCGGGCACAAACAGCTAACCTCGTAACTCGTCTGCCCACCGTCAACATCAGCAGCACATTGAATCCCTGATATGTGTGAGTTGTGTTATCAGGTAAGCTCTTTGTTTCTTTATTTTTTGAGCTTGTGGTACAGGATCAAAAGAAAGCACTGAATGCACCGAAGAAGCTACTTTGTATGCATTTGTGTTACAAGTGTGAAAGTGGGCATCTACAAAAAGAAAAACAGCATTTCTTATGGTTTCAGTCTGTCAAGTCACGTCAAGTCAAGTTTGTTTGTATTGTCCAATATCCTATTCAGTGTCTCAGCGGGCTTTATAGGCTCACAGCAACAACGGCTCAGATCCCGAGCTTTCGAAGAGACAAGGGGGGGAAAAAAAGCAAAAAAACCCCCAAAACAAACTGTGAACACATAAAAAATGGAAACTGCTTGAGAGGAAATTCGAGAAGATATTCTCTCCTCTCTGCTGGGAGTATCGGATAACCTCAGATGTGTCAATGATGGAGCAAGACATGGTCCATAACTCCAATGTTTCCACTAGCCTTTAGGTTTGTATAAATTCGTGGAGCAGTTTGTGTAGCGCTCTCAGGCAGCTGGAAGGACGAGCACAGGACTGAGTGAAAAAGCTATATGAAATACACGAGGAAGCTTTGGCCCTTTTCAAAACCACAGAAACCAAATTCAAGCTAATACTGGACGTTTTCACCATTCAACGTGGAATCCTCAAGTTTTTATCAAAACATGTAAAAAATATATAAAGTAGGCTAGTTAAAAATAATTCAGCAATGCATAACTCGTGAGTTATTCGAAAAAGGTGTAGCTGAAGAAGTCAAACATCAAAAAACACACATGAATGTACGCTCACTGGCCACTTCATTAGGCACAGCTTACTATTACTGCATTGAACCCCTTTTGTCTTCAGTCATATATTCAACAAGCTTCTGGAAAGATTCCTCAGAGACTTTGGTCCATATTGAGATGTTAGCATCACACAGTTGCTGCAGATTTGTTGGTCACGCATCCATGATGTGAATCTCCTGTTCCATCACATCCCAAAGATGCTCTGCTGGATTGAGATTTGGTGACTGTGGAAGGCATCCATGAGTATAGTGAACGCAGTGTGTCAGGAGAGGAATCCAGTGTGGTCTTCTGGTGTAGCACAACACAAGGAAGTCTGACATTGTACATTTGGTAACGAGTTATTATTTGAGCTACTTTTGCCTTCATGTCAGTTCAAAAAAGCCTGGCCATTCTCCTCTGAACTCTGACATCAACAAGACATTTTCTCTCAGAGAACTGCTGCTCACTGGATAGTTTCTCTTCTTTTGGGACACACTCTGTAAACCCTACAGATGGTTTTGTGGGAAAATCCCAGTAGTCCAGCATTTTAGCCTGCCTGCAGTTGGTGTAGGCTAAAAGGCTGAAGCAAAAGCCAAAGCTGCAAGCTACTTTTACCCAAGGTCCTCTTTTATCATGTGGCGATTTAATCGTATCATGTCAGTTTTCACTGGTGCATACTGTGCTTCGTGCAGAGGTCTCTTTATCCACGACATCATTAAATATATAGTTAGAAAGTTAAATGGATCAATTCAATGAATGACTATTTCCTTGCATCAGTTCCACTATGACAGTCTTGGATGGCTGAAACAACTTCTCAGTTTTCAGCCACTTGCTCAGTGTTAAATAGTTTATGGTTATGATTTGTGCTTTTTCTAGTTAATTAGTAATACCCATATGGCTGGCAGGGAAGCCAGCTTGATAAGTGGGTGTCCAATTTAAGTGTCTGTTTTGGTAAATTTGTGAAACACGGCCACAAGTGAACTTCAACCAGTTTTTGATAAAAAAACAAACAAAACAAAAACAAAAGAAATCTTGTTTTTTGAAATAAACAGTTTTGGGGCATTTGATTCATAAATAATGCGTAAACACAGTGTGTGCGTGCAAAAGTAACGCAAGCCCCACTGTTAGTTGTTTCTGAATTTATTAGCGTAACTGGATGCCATATTATCTGACGGTAAAGGTCCTGTTCCCAGCTGCAGGTTTTTAGGAGTCCTCTGATCAAACACGTTTTTGCTTAATTGATCCCGTGTTTCCGTGACTTGTCCTTGTTCCTGTGTTCAATTTTTAAAAATCTTCTTTGTTCAATTTAGCACTCCAGCTATTTACAAGCGTTGTGAAATCATCCAGTTGGCAATCACAGCAGAGGCTAAACCATACAAACCCTTTGTCAATTAGCGCACTGCAACACCGGGGGGAAATACCAGCGCTTGGCAGGCAAATGTGTGTTTGGTGTGTGCGCGTGTGTGTTTATTAATGTGTCTGTTTTGCATGAATTACTAAGTGACTGAGTGAACGAGTGGGCAGACTAAGTGTTTGAAGGAGGTCAGAGGTCGTTGTGTGTATGTTTATGTCAATTTGGGTGGATAGTACACATGCGTATGTGTGTGTGGGCAGGAAATGCTGCTGGAAAATGCGTGTGTGTTTCTGAGTGTGCGCGAAGACAAACTAAATATCACTCCTTGTATAATCCTTTAATTTCCCAGAGCGTTGTGCATTTTATCCAGTTTTTGTAGGCAGCTTGCAGACACACAGAAGTGTGCTGAGAGTCTGTGTGAGGGAGTGCGTGCGCGTACGTGTGTGTACGCGTGCGCGTGTGCGCGTGCACTATGTGTCGGAGAGCCGAACCAAAGAAAAGAAAGAGAAACATGAGTACGACGTTGATATCTGACAGCTGCTGGCAGTTTATACTGCATGTTGGAAGTGTGACATGCTCTGTATTGAGGCATATGCTGGGTGCTAAATGTGTGAGTGAAGGCAATGTAAGGTGTATATGATTTATAATGGCTGTCTGCGCTCAGCCTATGATTTTCTCCTTCTGTCTGTCGCTTTTTTTGTTTCCCGGGCATTGTGTTGTGATGTGACATGTTGTCTTCTAGCTTCTGCAGATTGGTTTTGTTTGAGGAGCCCTGCACAAAATGTTAAGAGTTGACTCTCTATTTCAGCTCGTCTCGGGCGGTAAAAACATGCTATTCACAGCCGTGAGTGCTAAAAAGGGAGCTGTCCGGTCTCGGGCTACAACTGATGATTGTTTTTCTTTAGAGTGAATCTTCCAATTATTTTCGATTGATGTTTATGAAACCACAAAAGAGGGCTTTAAAAAAGGTCTATCACCTTTTTTTTTTTTCCAAGGGGACCAACAAAAGAAGTAATTCTTCCACTGGAGAAGCTCGAATCAGGAGTGTATCTTTAATAATAAAGAATGACTTGTGATTAACTTGTCATTGACCCACTAATGGATTAAATGACTGTATAACCGATTTGAGATTTTTGGGTTACATTGTGCAAAGGTCTTGAGCCAACACACAAATCTTTATATTAAGCTTACAAGGAGCCAGGCTTGCTTGTAATTTTTTAAAGTGGTCTCGAGGAATAGTTTTCCTGGCTTTCTGAAAAACTTTCAAAGTTTTTCTTTGGAAACTGGCAGCTTTTTTGATCATTTGCAGATCTTTTTCAATTTTTCAGAGGAATGAAATGGACAAGTAGAGGGCAAATGAAGAAAGCCTTGAAAAATGACCGTCAGCAGATGAACTGTATCTTAAAGTCATGTCCTTAAAAAAGAAAAAAAAAACTCCAGCAAATATCTGACATAGACTCTGAGAGATGCATCTTGCCCTTCGGCTGATCCATGTACTGTTCACTGAAGCCTCATCAGAAATGGAAAAGAAGCCATTTTTAAGGAAGTGAAACAGGGCGAGAATGCTGAAATTATGCCAAATCAGACAAGAACTGAACTGAACATTTGTGGCAACAGAGCTTGGGGAGTGATGAATCAAAAAATTGAATTTTTGGTCAATACGGAGAGAGTCGCAACGGTGAGTGCGGGTAACAGCTGGGAAACAGAAAGAAATGCTTAGTTATGCCATATCAGACAAGAACTGGACTGAAAATCATTTATGGAGTGATGAATCCAAATGTTTAAGTATATTCAAATCAACAAATATGTATGAAGGAGGTCAGAGAAAGCTGAGAGAATTATGAACACAGGAAAGTACCATCAAATTTTGATCCACTGTGTAATACCATCAGGAAAACGTCTGACTGGCAACAGCTTCATTTTTAAGCACGACAATGATCCCAAACACACTGTCCGGATAGAAAAACACACAGTGGAACACTATCAGTCATAGATTGGCCTCCAGAGAGGGATAATTTTGACAGAGATGAGAACAAAAAGCAGCCAACATCCAAAGAAGAGCTTTGAATGTCCTTCAAGAAGCCTGGAGAAATATTCCTGAACACTACTTAAAGAAGTGATTAAGGCAGTTCGGGCTGTGCTGAAGAATAAAGGAGATCGCACCAAATATTAACTTTCACACTTGTTAGAAATGTACAAGCTCTGTTTGTGCCTTTCCATGGATATTTGCATGCTTTAATAAATCACTCTACCTATTTTCCATTTTTCTAGTACAATATAAATAAAATGAGGGCTGATTAAAAACCTTTGGACAACAGCCAGTGGTAGATCCAGTAGCTGAGAGATGGAGTACATCCTGTAAGCCACAAACCAGGAACGTGAAAGTAATTTTTCATTACCACAAATGCTTAATTAAAGCTCAGATTGCTGCATAATATTTTCTGTTGTGTCAAGCATTAAACAAAAAGGTTGGAACTATTGTCATGTGTCTAAAATATTGTTAAAAATAATAATATAGCTGACACGAGATTCAGCTGGTTCTGTGCAAGAATGACCAAATCCACCTACC
Organism: Benitochromis conjunctus; assembly: GCA_015052645.1. Classification (NCBI taxonomy): domain Eukaryota; kingdom Metazoa; phylum Chordata; class Actinopteri; order Cichliformes; family Cichlidae; genus Benitochromis; species Benitochromis conjunctus. The sequence goes on along the minus strand of VOQK01010461.1, from coordinate 21,271 downwards.
AGCACTTCCAAAGTGCACTAATTAACCCATCAGATCTTATTTGTTTTAATTGTTCAGAAACCAAAGTGTACAAACACCTTGCAACCACACTGTGATAACAGGATCCCTCCGAATTTTAAAGTATAATGAGACTTGCCGATTTTGTGAGCTTTACGTGTGCTTGCGGCTCGATTTTGTTTCTTCTGGACAGAGTAAGGCCAGTTTTCCCCATTTTTCAGGCAATGGCTTCATATACCTTACAGATATGAGAATGATACTGATCCTCTCATCTATGAAAGCAATTAAGTGCATTTTCCAAAGTGTCAAATTATTCCCTCAAGCAATCGCAAATTATATTTAATCTCTACCATCAGTTTGACTTTGGAAGTAATGCATAGTTAAACACTTTAAACATTTCTTTAATCTTTAAAAGTAAGGCAACTTTAGATCTTTTATTTTTCTGAACTGAAAACACACCCTTAGCATGAAATGCTTCGCAGGGCAGGCGACGTCCGGAGATGGTCAGAACAGTGTGAAAAGAAATGAAGAAAGGCAAAAGCAAAGAAAAATCTTTGTGAATGTATCACAATGGCTCAGTGTTAGATGTACTCCCATCCTTATTTCTCTGTCCCCCTTAGATCTCCCACAGACATCTATTACCATGACAACACCGAGAATCCTGGGTAACGACAAACAAGCAGCGCTGTCAACCGCTCAGGACTGTTCAAGTGTTCAAGTGTTTCAGAGCTGCAGCAGGCAATGCTCCGCTCTGTGACACAGGGAGACTTAACCTTTTTTCCTTTAATGACCTGTCAGTTTAAGCGACAGCAGAAATGTGTTTAAATCAGCTCGATTTAACAGCATGATCTCATGACATGCCCCTTTTCTACAAGGTCTTCCTTCTCAGGAACTTTTTTTGGGAACAGTTCACATCAGCATTACACAGGTGCGCTGCATGTATCCCAGATGCCAAGATGGTACAAGTGAGAGTCACGTTTTTTGGCCCATAAGTCACTGATTCGATCAAAAAATAAATCTAAAATCATATTAGGAGTGAAAGGTCAGGGCTGTCCTTAAACTGCAGTTGACAAAATAATCTCATGACAAAGTCCATCCACTTCCTCTGTTCTGGGCATTCAGTCATTTTACAAACAGGGCTGGTTCTTGCCTTGGTGACATCACCCATTGGTCTCTGAAGTCCCAGTGGATGCATCGGAGGCAACTGCGTGCAGACTGAAGTACACAGGGCATCGAACCACTGAACTGGTAGACAACCCACTCTTCTGGGAGTGGAGCTATTTGCCCATCACTGCCATGAGTGGGATTTAACATCATTGTAAAGCTGCTGCTATGAGAGGCATATTTTCAACCCCCAGCACCTGCTTTTTTTTGGGCGCCACTAACCCACGACTACTGAGCTGAACGTTGGAAAAACCCTAATGTCAAAAGTTTATTTTAGTGCCCTCTGTCTAGAATTTTACATTCCATTCCACTTTTATACAATATAAATGACAGAAATATAGCACCCTGTCAGTGTCAGGATCCCATCTACCTGCTCTTCTTCATGTCCTCTGGTTAGAGTGGCAAGCTACCGTGAAGACGGCAAGGCACTGTAGCCTACAGTACAGTTAACCAGCCAGTGTCACCTAGCAACAAGTGTGTACATGCTCATGCTTTTATATGAAACATGTTTGCAGCTCTGTTTTGATCATTTTGTTTCTTCTTCTTCTCCTTCTTATTGCTGTCATTATGTGTAACATGGTAGGACACATATAGAATTAAAAGTGATGCATATTTATAGTTTGTGAGGGACTGTTGATCTGGTCATGGTGTACCCAGGCTTTTGCCCTTTCACAGCTGGGATAGGCTACAGCCCCCTCACCCCCAACCCTCTGCCATTTTCACAGTAGGCCTCTACTCAAAGCTGAGGACATGAAGAACAGCAGGCAGGTGGTTTGAAAGAAGCTGCCAGTTCAGAATCACCTGTTTCCCAATGAAAGCTGAGCTGGGTCCTGTGTTTAAAAATATATATAAAAAAAAACAAAAACAGGAATATAACTAGTTAACACTCATTAAATTTGCACTGAATAATCAAGACTGTGATTGTGAGCCGCTGCCACTCCTCTGTGCTGAGGCTGCCTTCCTCATGAATATTTCTGACATCAAAAAGCACAGCACGCTTGTTTAAAAGCGTTTCAGCGTCTTAAAAAACCGGCAGCGCTCCAGAGATTTATTTAGATGTTCTTTCTAAAAGGCCTAAAATGTACATATTTAGGAAGGCAAAGAGGAAGTGTAGAGAGCCAGAATGGCGCTCAGATTTTATCTCCACCGTGCACACAAAAATAGAGATGCTGTTTTAGCTGAGCTTCCTGATAAAATCAGAGTAGCATATCATAGAGCGTGAGGCACTCACACACACACACACACACACACACACACACAAATACACACAGACGCACATGCACGGCAGCTGCATGGTGATGTCAGGAACAAAGTCACATCATCTTGGAGAGAAAACAGGCCAGAATCTCATCACAGCATCCTGAAATGAGATTACCACCACAGCCTTGCTTTTATATAGAAGTCAATATATCATTCATTCCTCTCTGCCTCCTTCCCCTACAAATTGTATTAAATCCCACATGCGTCCCTTAGAATCAAGACCGGATTTCTGGGTGGGGTGTTCAGGCAAGAGCTGGAGAGTGAAAGAAGGGAGAGCGCGAGAGAGAGACGCGAGTGGTGGGGACTTTACAGAGAGCAGAGCCTCTTTGTGCGTCACTCAGAGCGAGCTCAGTCAAGGACACATTGAGACGTGTAAACTGAAAATATCACACACGGGAGGTTGTATCTGTTGTGTGCCTGCGTCTGTATGCGTGTCACACGGAGTTGGATGCACCATTATGTCTTTGAACACACGGGCTGAACACAGTTAGGCTTTTGTGAGCAAAGCTGCTGCTCTCACATGCCTGCACTCACATTGGCTGCTGCTACAGGATACAACCAAAAGTATGCGGACGTGTTTCAGTTATTAGCAGGCGATGCAATATTTGGAACTGAGGTGACAAGATCCCCTACTGTTCTTTGCACTGTCAATAAGTAAATACACATTCAAATATACATCTGGAAACTCACTCAAGAGCACAGGGTTTTGTTTGCCACTAACATACACTCTGAGCCATAATCATAAAACATCAAAAAACCAACACCAATGAAATGTAGGGCAAATGGAAGACAAGGATCTTTACATCAGAGATGAGACGTAGTTGGGAGTCATGTTTACAAGATGTACAGTGGTGTACTGAAGTCTTGAGCCACCCCTCATTTCTTTATATTTTGCTAGGATGACAGGAAATGTATTAAAACATGCAAACATATACTGGAAATACAGTTTATAAGCAAACAAAAGGAGTCTCTAAAATTCTAATGAGTTTATACTTCAATACAGCCTGAAGGCAACTTTCTTGTCGTTTCTTTAAGTAGTTTTCAGGAATATTTCTCCAGGCTTCTTGAAGGACATTCAAAGCTCTTCTTTGGATGTTGGCAGGTATGTTTTTACTGCACTGACAGTGTGTTTGGGATCATTGTCGTGCTTAAAAATGAAGCTGTTGCCAGTCAGTCATTTTCCTGATGGTATTACACAGTGGATCAAAATTTGATGGTACTTTCCTGTGTTCATAATTCTCTCAGTTTTGCCTGACCTCCTTCATACATAGTGCTGCGTTGAACAAACTTACACATTTGGATTCATCACTCCATAAATGATTTTCAGTCCAGTTCTTGTCTAATATGTCATAACTAAGCATTTCTTTCTGTTTTCCTTCCTTAAGAATGATTTCTCGACAGCCACCCCTCCACTGAGACCATTTCTGATGAGGCTTCAGTGCACAGTAGATGGATCAAGTGAAGGGCCAGATGCTGCTGCTGGTGAAGCTGCTGAAGTTACTGTTTATCTGCCGTGGATATCTTGTGTTCCTCTTTTGTCCTTCACATGTGTAGTCTTCTGGCAAAAGTTTCTGGTGAACAGCTCTCTGGGAATCACATCGCTGTGAGCAAAATGATATTTTATGTTTGTTAATCTGTGTTATTGGCATTTTTAGTAGATTCTACTAAATAAATTGGAACAAATGATGTGTTTTTGCAACAGGCTGCAAGGTACAATTTAAAACTGGCTCATTGCTAAGTTGTTTGCTTTGTGTAGACACAATACTGGATCACAAGGACTGAACTGAAAATAAGTGAAAAGCAGCCAATGTCCAAAGAAAAACTTTGAAACCATCAGAAAGCCTGAGGAAATATTGCCCAGGACCACTTTAAAAAAATACAAGCAAGCCTGGCTTTTTGTAAGCATAATATAAAGATATGTGGTCTGGCTCAAGACTTTTGCACAATAATGTAAGCCAGAAACCTATGCACTACAATCCAATGTACACACGGTTAGGAATTTTCAGGCTCTCGCTGTAAATTTGCTTTCTGAGCTGTAGTTTTAGTAAGGAAACACTGTTTCCTGTGTGACTGTAATGCTTTGGAAGATACTCCATAGTGCACTCGTGATTGGGCCAAGTTGTACTGTTGAGGCGGGATTTTCTGGAATCTGTCCCCATCTCAAATAATAGAATTAGAATAGAAAGATCTCTATTTGGACAGTGTAAACAGAAGGAACACACTGTGCACAGCGTACATACAGGCATGTGAGGCATGCTTGTGTGTAATAAACTATTTCAGTTTATTGAAGTAGACTGGCCTCTTTCCTCTTCATCAGCGGACAGGTCTACTAAGGCTCTTATGGCTGAATAAAAGCTAATCCCTGTAGCCATAATTTATAATCTTCTGGACAATATACAAAGCAGCTATCTGTCCACATATTTCTGGTCATGTGGTGCATTTTATTCCTCTCTTTTTTTTCCTGGGCAAAATTAGGCCACAGATTAAAGTCAAATATGATTTTCATAGGAAATAAAGCACAAAAGAGCAAGCCCCAAAACTATACAGACACACAGTTCACTGCTTCCAGCCACCGAGAACATTTCCCCACAGGAAGAAACAGAAAAAGTCCACTGTCCTTACACTGTACCTCATCACAGAGCAGCGTGACTCACCCACCCTTCTCTTCCCTCTCTCGTCTACAGTTGCCAACTCAGCTATTTAGCTCACGTCTGCCCTCTCTGACCATGCACGGCCTCACTCCTCTCTTCTCTCTCTGCTGGTTTCTGCAGCACTACAACTCTTAGCGAAACTACTCACGCACACGAACACATACGTGCCCCACCGCTTGCACTGCATTGCACTACCCTGCACGCACGCACACACGCATGCATTTCAGGCACTTTATGTAGTTAAGATGCAAATGTAACGTAAAGGAGTGTCTCGATCAGCAAAAGGTCCCAAAGCCAATCACAGTAATGAGATCCTTGGGGATGCGTGTGTTTAGGTGTTTAGTTGCGTACGACTGCGCTTTACCGCGTGCGTTTGTGCGCTCATGTGTGCCCTGTCTGTTTGAATGGAGCGCTCTGTAATGGCTGAACAGTTGACTACTGTCACTCTGTCCACGTTTTCTACAATTAGAACTGAGTGGCTGTCAGAATATTTGGCTCCTCTTCTTCCATCCTCAAAGCCCTTTGATGTGTGAAGCCAGCAGCTGTGTATCAACGGGCCTCTTGCCAATCAGAAGCCAACTAGGACTCCTTATATTTTAGACTAATGGTGCAAAACACTGGACTCTTTGATTTAAGTGGCATGATCATTTTCTGTTTGAGGACGATAACGTGGAACAGAAAGTGAACTCCATTGTGCTTTTTGAAGACTCTGAGTAGTAGTACATCCATCACATTAAGAGTTGTATACACATATTCTCTATGTGTATACAGGAGCAATACAATAGCAATTTATGCATGCTGCCTCCAAAGTTACTGTAAATTAGTGGAGATATCATCTGAATTTCAGGAGCGGGACCACACCTCATCTACGCCCCTTCCTGCCTCAAGATAACATAAGCACCCCCTTCACTAGTGTTAGCTGTTCTCATTTTTTATGCCCCTCCCTCCCCTTTTCTTCTCTTTTCCCCCCATTTTTCTCTCCTCTCCTTCATTTCCACTCTCGTTAGTTCTGGGGATCTGCTCGGCCCGGGAGCCGCTGCCAGTCCCCATCGAGGCCTTCCCCAAACAGCAGCATCAGTTCCCAGCTTCCCGTCGCCCACCGCCCACCACAACTGAGGATGTGGTCCCAGCTAGTGAAATAAAAATTAACTGGCAAAGCAACAAAGTGCAAGTCTGGAAAACGTCCACAAGAATAAACTGAGCTTAGCTTGATACGCTGGGCAAGTTAATGAACTATGGCTCATGGTTAAATTAAGATGTGATTAACACAGGAGAATCGGCTGGTCTTCTTTGTTGATTTGCCGTTAACAATTTCTGTTGGCAAGCAAAAGGTCGCTGGTTTGATTCCAGCTGGAGAAACAAACCCTCTCTCTGGGTTTCATCACCGTCTGCCAAATCAAACCAGCTTACCCGCTGTGGCAAAGGAAGCAGCCGAAAGTAGCTTTGATGATTTAAGTAAAGGAAAACTTGAGCTGGAACAATGTGACATTCCTTCAAATAACACTTCACGGTGATGTTTTTCTAGCTTAAAAAGGAAACGCACAAGGTCAACAAATTAGTGATTAGCTTGTAAGACAAGATGCACTTCACGTAGGTGCCTGATTCCCTGATTGATTGAAGAAAATGGTCACATATTTCCTTTAGAGTTTGCAGCAGCAATCAGGAGGACCGTCCCCTGCTAAGTTGGCTCTACACGCTAACGCGGTTGTAAGTGAAAGAGTTCGCCACGACTTCCTGATGAAATTAATGAAGAATTTAAACATGAAAAGCACACAAAGTAAAAAGAAATTTGATAAAATTCTTATACAGTGTAGTGTGTTAAGACACCGCAGACCTTCTTTGGTAAATTTCCACTGTGAGGGAGGGAACTCTAAATCATTTACACTGCTTGCTGGCTGTTTATTATATATTATGTCACAAACAAGTGCCTGGTTAAGCCCACCAAGCAAGCTGTAAGCTGGCATTGCCAGGCGATGATTTCTGTTTTATAATAAACGTCGGGAAGAAATTCATGTGCTTTGTATTCACATAACAGCCCATTATCTCATGCCAAATTTAAGTCTCCCAGAAACATCTACTATTTGTTTGGATATGTTTCCTGCTTGGCTCGAAGACTTGACGGCTGGAAAAACCTAGAAACACACAACAATAATATCTGTTGAACCAGAATGCTGCGGTGAATAATGATGTTAATGGTTTCCAATGAGCTACTGATGCATTCAGATTTTCTTCAACGGGCTCCAAAAAGCTAAAACTAAGAATTAGTTTTGTCATTTTACCTTGTTGATACTTAACATACACACACAACACAGAGATACACACATTTTATTCACATACATATTTCTCTTATTTATAGCTTTTCAATAGACTTTGCAATAAAATGTAATCTGTTGTGAGTGTATATGAATGTACACAATATACCCTCACTGGCCTCTTCATTAGGTACACTTTGCTAGCACAGGATTCGACCTCCTTTTGCCTTCAGAACGTCCTTGATTCTCGATGGTGTAAATTAAACAAGGTGCTGGAGATTTCGGTCCATATTGACATGATAACATTACAGCTGCTGAAGATCTTTGAGCTGTGCATCCATCCTGTGGATTCCCATTCGTAGTAGACTGGGACCATGAGGCCATTTGAGTACAGTCAACTCATTGCAATATTCAAGAAACTATTTTGAGAGGATGTGAGCTTTGTGACCGGGTTTGTTACCCCGCTGGAAGCAGCTATCAGCCTTGATTTCCTGCTCTTAGCTGTCAAGCCTGCACCCGGTGTGGACTTCTGCTGCAGTAGCCCATCTGCTTTGTTTTGACATCTTGTGCGTTCAGAGATGCTCTTCTGCATACCTTGGTTGGAATGAGGGGTTATGAGTCTGGCCATTCTCCTCCGAGCTCTGACTCTAACAATGCTTTTTAGTTTTATGTTTGTCTCATAATATCTAGTTCAGTTCCTCGTGTGGTGTTTTAGTCAGCCTTGTGTTCAAACAGCAAAGCTTGTCGTTAAACATGATCACTGAAGGTAATTTTAACCATGATGTTAGAGTTCTTCACGAGCGGGTCAGTTATTATGAGTTTACACAAGACAATATTAATGATGACTGCGTTTAAGCATCAGTAATTGTGGCATTTGAATCTGAAAAGAAGATTTGAGAAGATGCAGTTACATTCATCACGCCCGCCTATAATTACAGTGACATGCTGCTTTTGTGCAAATAAGAAAAAAAAAACCCAACCGGAGAAAATGAAATTAATAACTGAACTTGTTTGCACTGACTTAATAAGCACTTTAAATATCTATATACTGTGCACATAGAATGAAATCAAATATTTACCTTCTGTAAACATTCAAGTTTTAAGTTTATCATCTTCCAGGACAGATTTTTGGGTTTTTTATCCACTAACAGTTTTGGTGGAAATCTAAAAAACATCCTCACTGAGTCCCTCAGTCTCCTGAATGGGCCATCCCAGGTCATCTGCTGATAGTCATGGGCTGATGACTGTGCTGCACAGTGTTTGTCAGCACTCTCGCCGTTCCTCCCCCTTTGCTAGAGAGACCACATGACTTGACCTTAAGCGTCGGACCTGGCGAATTGTCCTTAAGCAAGACAATGAATCACTTCTGGTTCTAAATGAGGCTGCTGGTGTCTATAGCTGGAGGGCAGCGGGAAAGAGAAACTTCCCAGAGGGATAAACAGAGTGTCACATCATTGCTAATTATCAGTGGCCCTGATGTACTGATGATGAACACCTGATTTAATTATCATTGAAGAGTCTTTATCTTATCAGGATTATCACAGCGCCGAGGTGCCGGGGTGCAGAAAATTAGGAAGCGCTATTTCCCCGCTTAACCTGAAATGATCGTTGTTCAAAAGATATCTTCTCCGATGTGCGTGGTGGAACTAACAAAACAAAATCACAAAATGAGCAGTTCTGATAAATATCGAGGCGATACTGGCAGTCTGTGTGTCCATAATTAATGAAGTAGCAGTGCTCTGAGAGAGGGGACATAGGGGTCGAGCTTAGAAAGACTGGCATTGCCATAGGAACGAGCTGCACCCACGCACTCACGGAGTGAAGGCAGGGAGAGTCACAGAGAGGCAGAGAGAACAAGGGAGAGTGAAGAAGAGAAAGAGTGAGCAAGAGAGTGATGTCTTTGATGTGACTATCAGCCTCAGGTCTCTAATCTCTTGCTTCTAAATATTTTTGTGCTAATGTGATGAGATTTACCCCCTTCTTTAAACCCCCCTCCCTCCATTTACATGTTCTTTGCATCCGTGACAGATGTCCTTGGGCAGAGTGAAGATGGAAGTTTAGTGGGAGATGGAGAGCATCCGGTGCAGGTCTGAAACAGTAAATGATGTCTGTCAGTCAGTCCACCTGTGTGGAGGGGGAAGAGATAATACTCGCAGGGTGCCTGAAGCTTGCAGAAGCCTTCGGGGGAAGTAGGGCTGCACTGTAGGATTTCATATGCGCCGGACATGTGGGGGCCCATGTGTCAAATTTTATCAGGCTGGCCAGAGTGTCTGAGCAGCCGCTCGAGCCGCGTGGTAGCCCTGTCTGTCACATGCTGGAGCTCTTTAGAAATACTGTGGCGTCACTTGCCTTGGCTGGGCATTGATCTCTCTCGTCTATCTCACAGCAAGGCCATCAAAAATCCCTTTTATTATATCTGAGCTTCCATCAATTACTAATTAGGTCGCAAAACTACTTTGATTTTCTATTGGCTTTATCAGCTTGTTTCCATACTGTAGACACAGCACTCGTGTTTTAGTTGTAACGGGTGTGTAGATGGACGTGCCGCTGTAATTTACAGATGCACTGCAGGTTTGCTGAAGTTCAAAAGCACACAAGATGTGTCTGTATGAGCAAGATATGAAGAGTTAAGTGCTGAAAGTGATGGCATATCTCACGTCATTTTGCATTTCTCTGTTTCCTCGCTCCTCAATCACTATATTTCGTTATTCTTTTGTCACTTTTTAAAATAACTTTGACAATTAGTCGATGCCACGAATTCTGCTTTGGTCTCAAGCATCAGCCTCTGTCATTAAGCCACTTACATCTCTCTGTAATCACGCTATCAAAGAGCTGGCCATGAAATCGTCCGCATTTCATCACGGAAAAAATGTAATGAATATGATTTTTCTCTCATATCTGATAATTTAAATAATTAAAGGCACACGCTTAGATTTAAGGGTCTTCCTCATTATTAACTTTTGCTCTCAATGTCCAAATAAAGCTTAAGAAAAAGGTGGTTACACGATGTAAAACTTTTGCACAAACTTCACTCCCCGATGAAAGGCTAAAACTTTCTAAGGCTCCATAAATGCCAGCTCAAATCAGATTCACCATTTCAAAACTTTGGGTTAAAATTTACCCACAACTGCAGCTGCTGTGTAAATGAACTCACGCTCTAAATGTTGCATTACGTAATTATTCTTGCTGGTTTGTTTTAGGTCTTTACTCACCATCGTGGAACAAGGTCAGTCAAGGTACTGGTGTTAGAAATTAGCCTGGGCTATATGCACATATACAGGAAATTGGTGATGCTTTTTTTTTTCTAATGAATTCTATTGAAAACAAGAACAAGAAGCACTCAGAGAGCAAAACACTACACCACGGTAGCTCACCGTCTGGGCTGCATTTACTTTGAATACTAATCTGAGCTTATTATATAATATTATATGCTACCGTATATTTATAGCTAACTAGGCAGCTCGTTTAAAGATATAACAGATTTTGGGGTCAACTTGAAAGAATGGCAGATCTGATATCATGTGATATTTAGAATCTCCACAATCTCCATATCATTTCCTAAACGTTGCCAGCACAAACAAAGGCAGGAGAATTTTACACACCATTTTAAAGATAAATTACATTTTATGAAAGTTTGACCTTATTTGATGTTAAAGCGTTCAGAGGTCCAAAGTAAGGTGATATTTAGAATTCAAATATATCGTTCCCTATATGCTTAAACGCTGTCAGTACAAACAATGATAATGAGAAACATGGTTTTAAATAGCTCTGTATAGCTTTATTATCACTTTGGCCTTCAGATCTGTTGACCTTGAAGGTGAGGTCAGAGGTCAACTATAACAGGATAGCATAACATTTTTTATAAGAAATTTTCCACATGCTAACAATACACAGCACACCTATAAGAATCATACTTTCTATGTTATAGGGCTTTGTGTCAACTTTTCACCAATAAATCAGTAAGTTTGACCATGAAGATTTGAACAGATTGTTAACACGACCCGATCAACACCCAGTTTTATTAGAATTCATTCAAAATTTTTCAGGTGGCCGTGTTTATAGCCAGAATGACAAGCACACCTCCTTGGTGGAGGTAAAAAATGTGTTAAATTAATTTATCACATTTTATTAATATGCAATGCCAGTTGACAGCCGGTTCTTAGATGTTATGCAGCCAGCTGCCAATAGGCAGACAGTACAACTCTCTGTGACTGCAAGTTAGAAATTAGCAAGGTAAGAAAGACGACAGCCATAGGACGCAGTACAGTTTGACATAGGAAACGAACAGTTGTATGTTGTGTCACAATAAACCGGTGAAACAATGCCTAATAATAATAATAATACAGTTAGATTATTAAAGAATGTGAGTATGTTGAGCACAGTGACATCGTTTGAGTTGTTTCTTCTCTGAATGTTAGATATGTTTGTAAGATTAAGTCTTTAAAGTTGATTTTTTTACTGTTTCTGTAATCCCATTCATCTGTTTCATCTTATTTCGTTGTCTTCCTCTCTTATATAATTTCTTGTATCTCATCTCATTATCCCCTTTTAATTTCTCCGTTTCTCTCTTTCATCATTTCATAGTTTATTGATGGTAGCTCATTTAATTCCTGCAGTAATTTCTGTCCAATGTCTCAGTTCTCTCTGTTTGACATAGTTGTTTATCCTGAAAGGTGAAAGGTCTATTCATTCATGCCCCCACCTTCTTCTTTTTGCATCTCATTTTGCTATCCCTCTTATTTTCTTGTCTTTGTCTAAACCTGCCTTCCCCCCTTTTTTAATTGAAGACTTCAACTGAATATTTTTTTGTCAATTTCCTTCCAACTCATCAGTTTTTATCTACATTTTCCTTTTCTAAATGTAACATTTATTTACAAAAAATATTTGAATTGAATTTCAAATATTCACACAATTAGCCAATCTCATTTCTCTCACTTGTTTAATTTTTTATGTAACTTCTTTGCTCTAATTTAGTTCTTAAATCTAATTTTCCTTGTTGTTCTCTAACTTTCTATCTCATGTAACTGCTCATGCCTTACTAAATGTTATATAATTTCTCAGCGATTCTCTTTGTTGTAATATTTCTTAGATGTGATAAAATTAGCTAATTTCTTATTAAAAAAACGGAATTCTTAATTCCTTTAATCGTGCCGTCTTTTCTCATTTCTTTTAAAAAATCTTTATACGCCATGAATTGGTAAAATGAATTTGCAAAAAAGACCTTCGATTTAGTAAGTCACCGAGGAATAAAGTTTGATGAGGAAGAGGAATAAGAAAGCGCAAAGAGGTAAAGGGGATGTGAGAGGTGAGATGATAAAGAGGAAGTCTGGTGTCATTCTGACGCTCGCTCTGATGGGACCATCTGTTATATGCACCTATCACCAGGCTCGCCCGCAGCCACCTCACTCATTGTCATCACCACGGCCTGATGGATTGGCTCATGCGGTGTGTATATGTGTCAAGTCCGAGTCAACACCAAAGTGACTGCGCGATATTTTGTTTGAGACAAGGAACAAAGTGCTTCCAGCCAGTTTTATCATTAGATAATTGTGCATATGTTGTTGGCACCGCACTACACACACATGCTTCAGGGCAGAGTCGCCTATCATTCCTCCATTCCTTTGTTCTTCCTCTCTCTTGTAAGTTCCTTTCCTTTCCTTGATCCCTTTTTTATAGTCCCCCTTGTCTTTGGTGAATGAACTTTTCTCCCTCAAGTTTTATGCTCAGTCCTCTTTGTTATTCTATCTAGTTATTTCTGACAGGAGCTTTTTGAAGTCCTTCTCCCCTGAGGTTGACAAAAGGACCAAAAAATAAAAAATAAATACATTTTTTGTGAAAAAGATGTGGGTCATTCTGTTGTCAAAAAAAAAGCAAAACGCAAAAACTTCATATAATATTATATTTGTTTGATAAATAAAGGGTCTCTCTCTTCTCTCAGGTGGTATCACATTAGAT
>VOQK01010459.1:15832-32159 GCA_015052645.1 Benitochromis conjunctus | reverse complement strand
AAGAGCCGGTCTCCAATAACCGCCGGTCTCTTTTAAACGCTGGGCCGGCCGAATAATTTTTTGAATAAACGCCCGGGGTACAATTGGAAGATTTACAGTATTTTACACACACATTCAACTACAAAGTACCTAAGTAATCAAGTAACACTTTGTATTAATCATTTCATTCTAATTTTACTTTGTCTTTTATTTATGTCAGTAGTTTTAGCAATAAAAAATATAATTTGTTGTACAAGCGACAATAAGAATTCCATTCTGTAGACTTTGGCATATGTAACATATTATTTAAGGTTTATCTCTTCAGATTTGACACGAAGATTCAATGGGACTTGGGGATCAGAGGTCAAGGTCACTTCGTCCGAGATTGTTTGGCAGATGCACCTGTGGTATCAATTAGAAAGTCCTACGCCAAGTTTTCAGAAAACTTGACCTCTGCCCTTGATCTTGAGTTCAAGGTCACCAGGATCTGAACGTGTCTGAGATTTTCTAGCAAATACACCTGTGGTTTCAATAAGAAAAACCTACGTTGCCTTGTTCTTGAGATATTGCATTCATAAACTTGGGTGTCAACAACACCAAATATATTTTTATAATTAAATGGAAAAAAACTAAACAAAAACTAACTATTACAAAAACTATTACAAATTTAGGCATGAAACGCTTCCATTTAAGTTGCTGTGTTCCTTTATAGGTAGAGAATTTGCCCAGGGAGCAAAATGAATACCGGTTGTTAGAGTTCTGTGGTCTGCCTGTGTGTTGAGTTTATAATTTATAAACAGCACTGAAAAAGAAAAAGAAAGAAAGGGAGAAAAGCACTTGGCACGAGCTGCAGAAAAAGAGGGACCATTTACTGTGCTGTGATCTAGGACCATGAGGAAAGCTTTTATCACCCCAACTAGTACAGCTTCTAATCTCTCTCTCTCTGTTGTTTTACCTTCACCACCCACCACTCCACTCCCAGAACACTCATAAAAACGTGTTAGTATTGTTCTGCAGTAAATACAGCAGGCTGCCATCAGTGATGTTTACAAGTTTCATAAATGAGTTTCTTAGCATTCAAAAGAGGGCTGTGAGTGTTTATTTACTGCTATAAGTCATCACTTTAGCATACTCCTCAGCAAATAGGTGGAAAATCAGTGCAATAACACTTTATCGCCTGTTTTTCATTCAAGTTAAATATCGAAGAACCAAGTTTTAACTGCAACACACAAAAGGTCACATTTTGACTGTGAGTTTTCTTTCTTTCTTCCCTAATTTCCTGTGAGCTCAGCAAAGCAGACATGTAGTAAAGTAGGGCTCATATGGGCTGCAGTCTAAAGCTGCAGATGCCAAGAACCCCTGCCCTGCATACCTGAGGGAGCTGAGACAGGACGGAGGAGTCAGAGAGGCAGCATCAAACAAGCCGCCAATCAGTTTAAATGCTGCTCTAGGTTAAGGGTCTCTCACCAGTCTTTGAACTAGAATCAGTAACATTTTGTTGTGTGTGCAAACGGTGATTGTGCGTTTCCTTGTAAGGGTCACAAGAGGCTTTATTCATACTAGTAAACTAAAAAAATTTAATAATTGAGAGCAACTGAAGGACACTATAAGACAGAAGCACAATCAGCTCTGGACTTTTCTGGTAAAATTGAGCTACGAGACCATTTCAGAGTGATGTGTGTGTATGGTGGTTATAAAATACATATGTACAGAGCCATGCATCTAATAATGGCATCAATAATGCTATATAATTGTATAATCAATAATGGTACTGTGTTGCAGATTATATTACATGTCAGATTATCTTTTGTTGCACCAAGTAACAGCATCAAAGTGGAATGGACTACTGTACTTGGGTGATAAGCATAAGCCAGATGTAAAGAGCTCTGTTTCAAGGGTCTGACAGCTAATGGTGCGTACCATTTAAAGTCGGAAGTTGGAATTTCTAAGTTCCCAGTAAGAATCTTCAACTGGAATACCCCTTAAAGTCAAACTTCCAGCTTGAAAAGTTGGAGCAGCCCCACCAGTCCTGACTTGACAATCCAAGATAGAGGCAGTCCTCATAAACGCCACTGTACCGTCACTGCTGTGTATTTTTGACTGGCTAAATAAGCTGAAAGCAGCACACTGACCAGGCTTTGAACTTGTTGACCATTGGTCATGGCAATTTGCTTTTTAATCAGGAAACTGAACTCCTGGCCTATTGTTAGTCAATGGTGCTAGCTTTAGTCATTAGGCTAATTTCAATTCAATGGGAGGGGTGACCATCTGCCATGACCAGCTAGGGGTGAGGGGAGGGAGACAGAATAAAAGACACACTGTGGAAGAGAGCCAGAGATTAATAATAACTAATGGTTAAAGGCAGAGTGGTGTATAAACACATTGCGAGTGAAAACAGTGAGTGAAGCCCTAACTATAAGCTTCATTAGAAAGGAACGTTTCAAGCACAAGCTTAAAAGTAGAGAGGATTTCCGCCACAGAACATGGCCTGAAAGCTGGAGGTCTCCCAATCTACTTTTAAATATCCTAGAAACCACAAGTAAACCAGCAGTCTGAGCGCAAATGGCTCTATTTAGGTGATATGGTACTATGAGGCCTTTAAGGTAAGATGTGACCTGATTATCCAAGACCTGAGGTCTATGAAGAAAGGTTTTTAAATTTTATTCTGGATTTAACAGAATGAAGAGAAGCCAATATGGCAGAAATATGTGTGGAGTGTTTACAAGGGCGGGGAGACCTGCAGTCAGCTCAAAGTGAAGTCAGCTGATGAAACATTTCTCCCACTGAAAACGCAACGTACAGATGAACAGAATTAACTTTCTGGGATTTCCTTACCAGGATGATTGAGCATGTATGAAGGCATTGTATTGAATGGCACCATATTGCTGGGTTTTTCCTGTTTTTCTTCCCTTTTCTTTTGTTACTAGAAATAATTTGAGAGTGACGACACCCAGCACTGACGTCCAATTTTAGAGAACTGGAACACAGCATAAGCAACCGTATACAACATTAATGAGAATGATGCAGGTGAAAGAGCTTCTAAACTGCTTTGTCTTTCCTCTTTAGATAAGGCTGTAATATCTCTCCACTTGAAATGTAACAAAGCAATAATGTTTATTAGTTCAAAATTTCTTTCTGCATTTTCAATTTTAATGTAGTCAGCACAAGTTTTAAATTTTCCAGTGAATGTAACATACAAGCTTATACACTAAAAACACGTGACAGGGAAAAAAATTTAGCCTTTGTTCTGATATTGAAATTTTTTCCACCGCTTCTTGCACTATTAACACATTTCCACGTACACATAAATACGCGCCCCGGACAACTTGCTGCTCCACATACCTGAGTGAATTATTCCAGTATACCTAATGGATCACACGTGCCACGGTGCACATTGGCACTTGGTCAAGTCACTCTCCATTCCCTGGGGCCAGGTCCAGTAAAAAGGCTTCTATAAATAAGGCCAACTGTTTCTCTGGAGCTCATAAATCTGAGGGAGCTGGATTTCTCCCCATTCTTGCATCTGGCGTCATTTGTCACATATGTGGTGAGCAATTAGGTATAAAAGCAAACCAGGAAACCCAGCAGAGGCCGCACTGGCTGGTGCCAGCAGCCAGTGCTATGTTAAACTTCATCACAAAGAGCCCTCAATCCAGTGGGGTTCGAGGAAAACCAAAAAAAGATAAAAACGGGGAAAAAAAGCAAAGGAAAAAGACTAAGAAACCCAAGTGCGGGCTTTCGGAAATGACATCATTGTTTTTTCAGTGATGTGGCTGAAGTTACAGCACTGTCTCTACCACAGGGAACCAAACATTTAAGGCTGCACATAGACTCCAGTCAAATTCATGCAAGTCTGCACCCTCAAACAAACAGAGCAATAGTCTATTATAGCCAAACACACATACTGTAGGTAAAAAAACAAAACAAAACACAAACGGATGCAAGGGTAAGTATGCAATTCAATATTAGAAACTCTTCCATAAAAATGGCCAGTTTATAGTGTCATTGTGCGGCATTTCCCGAGTCTGTTCTTTGGAGACTGATGTATTTCTGTCCTCTTATCCAAACAGCACGCACCATTCAATGCAAACCAAACACTAAAGTAGTTGCTTCCTGTGTCACGCCCAATCACTTCCTGGTGCCGATCACCCTGGTCTGATCGCCCCTGTTGGGTTGTCTGCTTCAGCCAACCCAACCAAGAAGTCTCAAAATCCATTTTTACATTTACTGTATAAAAAACACAGACCTGTACTATAAATACTGACATATTGCAGAGAAAACTGTGTCCACAAGACTTTTATGTGACTTTGATTACATGCTTGCTACACATTTTGAGTGGGTTTTACAAGGAGTGGACCCAAAAGCTCCCCATCCTTTCTCAGCCAATGCAAAATTGGAAACTTGCTGCTCCATCTGCTACCTTTTACATATTAACCACAAATAGGAGGCTTCACGGTGAAGGGGTTAAACAGCAGACCGACAATAATTACATAAAGAGTATTAGGCACACTAATGATTGTAGACAGAACAGGACAAGTGAAACCTGTGGGGAATTCTCCATAACTTAAATGCCTGTAGTCATGATCTTAGGTTTACATTTGTACTTTCAGAATCACTGATTTAAAGCTCAGCCACATGGACACTAAAGCCACTTCCAGATCCCATCTAGTGTAAGAAAAAACATTCAACTCCACCTTCACTGGTGTTCAACTTCACTTTCATCAGAACCCCTTCTGTTTCTGCTGACTTCCTGATCTGACATGTTCAAAGTCAAGGACTGCGCTGAAGCAGTGCACCTGTGCCAATAAACATAAAAGCATAAAAATCAGCGCATATGTGCACGCATGCCAACATATGTGCAGGCAGGGTCACATACAGATAAAAACAAAAAAGTTCAAAAGTCCTCTTTCTTCTTGATTATTACCCAAACATCTGCGACATAGCAGATCTTGGTTAATTGATTCGTTTCATATGGACGCACAAAATGTCTCTGTCTAGACGCGTCTTAGTGCCTGAGTGTGTGGGCGCAGGGACGATCCATTTGGGATTTACTGAAGTCTGAATCGGGAAAGAGACGGGCAGCAGAAGCAAATTCTTTTTATTTCCAGGCTGCCCTCTCCACTCACTCTCTCAACAACAAACACAAAATGCTCTCTTAATGGAGCTTTGACCTTCCCAGTGGGAAAGGGCTTTTGAATGCAGGAGCTATAATAGGGGGACGAGTGTGTATGGGCTGAGAGCGGAGTGGGATCAGTGATGCACACTGAGCTATCAGACGTAAACCCTTCAAGCCGTCAACTACTCAATCCCGCTTCTATCCAAAGCCTCACTTCCCCTCTCTGTGGCATTCTTTCACCTTCCACCCCACTCTTTCTATTTCTATACGTCTTTTATTGCCACTTTCCCTCGCTCCTCTCTGGATGTCATAGTAAAAGAGAGGAACTCTTTTGAGTTCACTGACACCGAAACCCCATTTAAAGCATTTTTGTCATAACATTTTTTTCACAGTAAAACTCAACCCTGAGATGTGCAGTTTTAACTCGGGCCTTTAGCAAAGGACGTCAAACGTGTCTCGCATCAGCTGCGCATTTTCAATATGCCTATGCGCAAATGTCATATCCTCTTGTTAAGAGACTCTGTACCGACCTTTGACTTTTTCCTATTAGACGGAAGCTGTGGCAACAAGTTCAAAGGGCTGTAGCACACACCCGAGACCTTTCTAGCATTACTGGTTTATGAAGAATTTAATTTTTTTGTGTGTATACGCGTGCGCCTGTGCAACTGTGCAGTCTTGCACTGACATCTAGTACTCTGACACTTCACTCTAAGTGATAAAAAGCATTCACTAAAGACTTTGAGCCAAAACTCAGAGCCCCTGCATCACAAAAAAAGAATGTAATGCACCCAAATTAGACAAAGCACAATGCAGCTTCTGTTGTTACAGTGAAACTCGCCCCTCTATGTCCCCAACACACATCTGCAAAATCATTAACAGATGTCTAAAGAACCTCCTTCGGCCAGCCTATCGCAAACACACGCTCTACCTCACTATATTATTCCATTTTCTCAGTTACCATGTCTGGCTCCACTTCTCTCCATCTCCCCTGCTCACATGCTTAAAAGCATTCAGACCGCAAACACATGCAGACACACTGGGAGAAAAACATAAAGTTGAAGAAAAACTTGCTAACTCGCTCATTCAAACTTCAAGGAAAACATTCAATCTTTCTTATGTATTCTGTCTTTTTCTGCAGCAATCACTTTATTGTGACAAATCTGGTTAAAACATGTTTGTTTTTTTTACAAAAATACATTCAGATGAAGAAAAGAAAAAAGTATCTTATTTTGTTCTTTTACATCGATGTGTTTGTTGAACACACCGAGCTTTTCCAAGCTCATTAAGCTGCACACCTCCACAGGGAAAAGAACAGCAAGGGAACCCTGCATCATTACCCACAGCCGGCCCTTCATCAGCTGTGCTGAATATAATTATCACCTCATAATTGGTGGTCCAAATTTTCCCAGGCTAAACAGAAAGAGCAAAAGGTGTGCCAGGGGAAGCGCTTGCCAGTCTGTAAAGCTGGAGGAGGCAGAATTTGGTGGAGTAAGAGAAAAACTGGATGCAGTCCACTGTGAGACACAACTCACACAGGAATTTACAGTTGGTCTCATAAAGCAAATGAAAAGCAGAACTCAAAAACAGCAGGCATAGTCATCTGAAGTCAAACGCTGGGAGGAAGAAAGACGAGCGGCAGTGAAAAGCTCTGAATGGACTGGTAGACAACAGGCAGAGGAGCTGAGAACCTGAGAGAAACAGAACAACACATAATGTTTATTCATTTTTAGCTAGCATTAATAATGGAGTATTGTTTATTTAACACCTGCATATTCGTGCTTTCCCATCGCTGCTTTTAAATACATCGCTACTTGGATGCAGGATCAGAGGAAAAGGGCTGAAGTAAATGGCGTGTGGTTTTCAGAGTAAAGTGATAATGTCTATTAGGGCTTATAGGATTAGTCTTGGTTGCAGATGAACTCTGGAATGCGTAGAGAGTGTGGTTATTCTAGTCAATCAGTACAAATCCACAAGGCATTAGTCTGCTGACAGATCAAGAGGCTTGTGAACCGGCGATGCTGGTATAGGCTGGAACAAAGTTGTCCCGTTTGGGCCAAAACTAATGGAGTTCTGCCACAGACTACCTCACAACCAGAATGTGGCTTAGTTACACTGGCACTGGATTAATTGTGTGTAAGAGTGAGAGTGAAAGAAGGAGCAAGGATGCAAAGCAAAGGCATGGGCTATTAACCACCGTAGCAGCTGTGCTGGCGCTTGTGAAACCACACATTCATCACTCTTTGACTAAGTTAAATTATGCTCTTGTACATTTGTGTGTAAGTGCATGCATGGGGGTCCGGGGAGGGCGTAATTGGGCAAAATGCACACAAATCGTTTCAAATCCATATCACTCCAAAAGCTTAAAATAAATAGAACAAATGGAGGAGAAAGGGTAAACGAATCCCAGCGTCAACAAAAAATCAAATAGTTTGGAGCCAAATAATCCTGAATGAATGTGTAAACAAAGTTGCGTTTCCGTCAGACATTTGAGTGAACTCTGAGCTGCTGCTGCTGCTGCTGCTGCTGGCCTCTCACTTCATGTTCCGATGTTAAATTAGCACTCCAACCACCGAGTCTTTCCGGGAGACATGAGGCGAAGGATTGAAGGAGAATGACAGATGGCATGAAAGAGGAAGGACAGAGATGGCATGAAAGGTCTTTGCTTGTTTTACTTTAGTTTCTTAGGCATTTGGCTCTTTTTTACTATTAGCATGAAGGGTCGACATTCAGAGTCTGGCTGTTAGGCTTTCTCATGCTGGGACGACGCACACCAAAGGCAAGAGGCTGTTCTTCTGTGCAAGGAGGCAACTAACCAGCCAAACAAGTCACTTTATCTGAGCACTCTGCACACGTGCGGCGGTGAGTACCAACCAGGGAAAACTGGAAAACTAAATTTATCTGAACAATAATGCATCAGGCTAAGTGTGTGGTGCTGTATTATTATTTTGAGCACCTGAAGATTTTGACTTGTTATTCATGAAAAGATAACTGATGAAACACTCTCAAAAGGTGCTTTGTATTCATTTGCAGATGGCTCACTTTGACGTTCTTACAGAACATTTGCATGTTTACTTTTTTTATTCCGAATGCTCTGTCTCATCCTTTGGATATTAGTTTTTCTTTTTCTATGTCTTGTTCCTCATAGTCTGAAGTGAAATGTGAAAAATCTCCTGCATCTGCACTTGCCACACTCCTATTATTGTACATTATTGCACCCACAGCACTATTGGAAAATAATAACCCTGACCTTTCCAGAATTTTGGCATTGACAATGAGCAGAGATATTGCTGCTTGTGACAAAGTGCTGCATGTGTTTGGATAGCAGGAGATGATTGTGTGTTATAAAAACAGGCTAATTAAGGACATTTAGCAGGAACAACACATATGAAAGGAACACAAAGGGTCTGAGTTGAATGCAAAGAAAAGAAAAAATAACTCAGTTGTAATTTTTATGCATACACAAAATAAAATAAGTCAAAAAATGGTATTATCCACTTTAACGAGATGGAGTTTTTCAGTTTCTCACGAAATTTAGGGGTTCAAATGATCAAGCCCTTGGTACTGGTGGCAGTGGGATATTAGATTGTTAAAGCTCCAAAACAGGTGAAGATGTTAAAATATATTATAATCATCTGTCAAAATGTAATAGCTGACAATTAGTTCCCTGCTTGAATTTACACTGCATGTTTTATTAGTGAGTAAAAACTGATTTTGTTATGAAGGAGTATTAGTGCCTCATTAATAAAAAACATTATTGATCATTTTGAAAATAAAGTTGAAATTTCAAGATTAAAGTCGAAATAATATTTTGAGAATAAAGCTGAAATTCTATTTCAGTGAAGGGTTGCATGTGAAGATTAAAAATGTTGTTTCAAGACAAACTGCCACAGCTGCTATGCCCTCTATAATATGCCTTATGTAGATGAAATGGTGAAATCTTACTTTAGAAACAGTTTTAGTTACAAGGAAATTGTTGCTCTTTTAGCACATGAGCGCAGTGTGGTGACAAGTATAGGGAAGTTGAAAGGATGGTGCAGAAAGCTGCATCTGGTCAGAAGGAAAAACGACAAAAACTTGGAAGATTTGGATTTATACAAAATGAAATGGCTGGCAGTGGACAGATGCAAGAATATTGGTGGTCACACCCTCATGCAATGAATAAGATATATGTTGTATCACAAGACACAATGCAGATCAGTTTGTTTTCAGAGGGTATAAGAGCTGTGGCAGTTATAATGACAACTATAATTCCACATTTAAACTTCATTCTCAAAACAGTGTTTTGATAACATGGTCAGTAATGTATATTTTTTAACACACGTGGTCCTAATAATAATAATAATAATAATAATAATAACAATAATAATAATAATAAAAAAAACAGCAAAAAATCTGTTTTAATTGAAATGCATGATATAAAGAATTAGGAGATATATTAGTGACAAGCAGAAATAAACACCTCTTTGTAATGGATTTTGGTATCATCTCGCCAATTATCATATAATGTACTGTATATCCAGTGTAATATCCCTTTTACAATCTGCAAGGCAACTGGGAAGTTTCTTATAATTCCTGGAAACCAGCTTTACTTGCAATATTTCTGCCACTCATATAACTGTGACCTATATTTGACAGACCAAAAGTAATTTCTCTGTCAGATCTGCAGTTTTACAGCCTGATTCGACACTTTCAAACACAACTTGTGCACAGATGGTTAACTGGGAGAGTGCTACAAACTTTTCTAAGCAACCGGGGCCGATAGATGACACTTTTTTTTCGTGCCGCATGCTTCCCAGATTTGGAACGGTGTCTCACTGCTGAAAGCCTTTTCCTGTTTTTTTGACTCTCAGATCCACAGTTGCGCTGTGATCACACTGGCCAATGAGGGAGCGCTACTCACTGAGGATACATAGCCTGCATGCCAAAACCTGCCCTCAGTTTAAACAGTGTCATTCTGGAGATGGACTCTGGACTTTTAATGGCCAGGTACAGTATGAGATTTAGCAGACAAATCAGTGATATATCCAAACCACTTACTTACTAAAGGAAGTAGTTATACAAAGTCAAGGATTTGAGAAAAGTTCTGTTTCATATCCAAGTATGAAACAACAATTGGAATAATGTTTGGGGGGAAAGCGATTTCCTTGGAGTTTGAAGTGGAAAACTCCTTGTCTTGATGGGCTGCTGCTGATGATGACTGGGTTGCTATAATCCGGGTGGTCAAGGATCCCAGTTGTCCCAGCTCCCTCAGCCATGCCAGCTGGAAGCAGCAAGACCCTGGGAACCACTGGGATGAGGGGAACACAGGCCAGAAAACAGGGAACAGATTTCCTGGTATAATTGGTTGAATTAGCAGCAGAAGAGGCACAGCTCAGAACATCCAGTGGATTAGTGACATATTTGATAGCAATTTGGCACTGTATTTGTGTGGAACAGAAACAAGAAGAGACAGTACTGTGTGAGTTGAATGAAAAATGAAAAGCATAGGAAACTGAAAGGAATCCATGGAGAATACAGACACAACTGGCTGAGTGAAAAACTTAATGTCTCTCACTTTGGATTCTAACCCTCATTAGTAGCTCTGAATGCATCTACAGATAACTTCAAGTACAGCAAATGTCTATTCTGTCCTTGCAGATTCCATCTTCAAAGCTGGACAGATAGCTTACACTATGAACTTTTCCAGTGAAAACAAGTTGCTACTTTTCTTAATTTTCTCGAAGCTCCTTGGAAAAGAACGTAAAAGAAAATAAAAAGTCACTCCACCATGGTTGGTAGCAGCCTATGTGAACTGGACAGACTTTGAGAGGGGGCATTTAGTTCAAATCACTTTGCTATTCCGTTAAAAAAGTGAACTTAGTTACAGTTACACAAGCTATGCATAATTAAAACCACAGACACATACTAGACTCATAGAGAAATGTAACCACTTATAAAAATGCAAATGATACCTCTCGGGAGACAAACAGGACAGACATTTTGTCTAGGTGCAGAAGTGGATCAATGAACAATACATTTCCATTTGTTTTGCAATTTTTGAGCAAGTTCATGCTTTAAAACAAGTTGCACAAGCTGAGGAGCTTTTAGTTTCAAAGTGTCATGAGGGGTATTTCCCAGAGTCTGATGGGAAGTGCTGAAGCCTGATTATGTGGTGCTGAAACCTGCATAGGCCTGTCCATGCAGTGTCCTCAGAGTCATGCTGGATATGCCATTGCTGAAGAAGCACTAAACTAGTGTGACTTCCACTGCAATAACTTATTTGCGATGTGCGTGTTTAAGTTTTTCATTAGCAAATTGTATAAATTAGCGTAACTTATAAAAGAAATGGAATTAAGCTGAGCGGACACTTTTATCATGCTGCTCGCCACACCCAACCAAATATCAGTTATTTGACTTGAACTAAATTTGATCAAACTTAACATGTCACTCAATTACTGTTTAAGGTACAATTACTCAAAATACTCACAGACAAACAGTTTCCAAGGCAACAATGTGTAAGAATAATCTGAAGTAGAACGAGCTAGTCACACCATGTGCTCTGCCATGTCCACAACTGCACTTTCTTAGCTCCAGAAGGTGGCACTGTGGTTCACAAAACACCTCACACATGCTGTCTCATTGTTCATTCAGTGCTAGTTTCAGTCATTATGCAAATATACTGCTTATACGATTGGGGAACCCTCCAGTCAGCTGGGACTGAAGAAGTCACTTGGATGAGTGACGAAACGTTTCTCCCACCAAAAACGCAACGTCCAGATGAACAAAATCAACTTTTTGGGATGCTGTCTCATACTGAGAGCAGAACACTCGCTGTATCCAAATTCAAGGTCCAGTGGCATTACGTCAGGACAAGCGTCAAATGTGAAAACAGACATAAATCAAAACGTACCAAAGTAAAGCGATCTCTCTCCATTTATCTCAGACGTTGCTGTCATAAAGCTCCTAGCCTGTCAATTATTATGTGCATACATTCTTTCCATTACTGCCATCTTATGGCTTTTTGTTCCCGAAAGCTGTGTATACTTCAATCTCATAGAAAAGTGTAGTCGTCTCTGTCTCTGAGGGTGTGTCCATCTCCCCTTAACACTGACTGAATCTGGGCAAGGCGAAAGGCCTGCAGCTTTTTTAATTATTTTTTTTGGTGGTTTGCGCATTGTGGATAAACTGCAGCTCTTTGACGGTAAACTGAGGGGGGACAAGCGTGCAAGGCAAGCTGCCGCTGGTTCAACTTTTACTGTATAAAAGCTATAAACTGCACCTCAAATGGAAACACAGTCGCCACTAGCAAGTAAACAATCTTCAGTGAATTAGCATCCTAACAGATGAGTTTTCTCTTGCTAATCACCTTGGCCAACATGTGTGATGCAGAGGAGATGGAGCATGACAAAAGTAGTTAATAGCTACTTTAGTACATCAACAAGGAAAACTTTGATGATGATTGAGAGGGGACGGCAGCTCTGATGATATCTGGTCTATAATGAAACAGGCAAGTTTAGCAGGTGCATGCTCAGGCAGTGCTTTCAGATTAACATCTGTGAGAATGTCTGAATGAACTTTCACCACCGGTTTTGCCAAAACTCCACCTTAATTTTTCTAATTCTTTCTGTAGATATTGTCTCTGCTTGCCTTTCTAGTCACCGCACACCACAGGCTGAGTCCCTTTAGCTTATATAGTCAAAGCTAAAATTCATATTACATTTATTTATTTCTATGTCATATCACTTTGTACCTGTATGACTGTCTCATAGTGATAGCTAAAAATAAACAAAAAAAATTCAGATAAAAATTAATGGTAAATAAATGTAATAAATATTCTTTTATTTGGTGAGAAAATTGTGCAATATCATCATGGAAAACTCATCTGATGGGGGCAAAAGGCTCTCAAAATCCCACCTGTCTGTCATTGAGTGAGTATTTATTTTGAATAAATGAGTGTTGAATGACTCATATTTATGCATACTGATGTGTGGTTGTCAGATATTCCATATCTAATCAGATTTACTGGCTCATTTGCACGCTCATTTGATCGCTCATTTGATCTCCACATGTGTGACTGTGAGCATAAACTCGAGTGAACCCAAATACATGTTTAACTCCAGAATAACTAGAGTATTATCTGTATTAATACCAAGGGACATTTAACCCAATAACAGGAGCTTAAGTGATCAGACATCATTACGATGTTAGAGTGGACAGAGCCATATCGTGAAAGAGAAACATTTCCGAGATTAAGAGATTTTAGACAACTTTACCAATCTTCTCATTGTTATTTAAAGTTCTTTCATCTGTTCATGTTACAATTTCTTCCAGTGGAATCGAACGGTCTAGAGAAAGGTCACTGTGGTCAGACAAGGATGAAAAACCAAGACAATTGTTATGTGTCCGGTTTGGATCTGGTTGGCTCTGGTGTTGCTTTCTGTATTCTAAGATTTTGAAAGACACAAATCTTCCACAACAAATATTCACATCTGCAGACCAGAGCTAAGCACAGAAGAGATTTCATGCAGTAAAGCAGGGTGACACGCTTACATTTCCTAATGCAATAACAAAGGGAGAGAGGGCGAGAGAGAAAGTGAAAGTTAGAAAAACCCGCGTGAGAACTATATCTTGTGGTGGCTGCTGGATTTGATTATGGCACTCTTGCATCATATGGAAATGGGCATGGCGAAAGAAGACAATAATGCAATGCTCATTTATGGTGATGACAAATGGACTGCATCAATTTCATTTTTAGCTTATTATCACTAAATCGTGTTCATGCATTTATTTCCTTTTCAGTCCAATTTGTATCCATGAGAGTGCTTTGTTAGTAAATAGAGCCCGACATGTCATTTCCCAACGGGGTGATTTAATTCTGTGTGATCTCCACTGAGGCCTTGATGGTGTGGTGCTGAATCTGTCCATCTCTTGGATGAAAAAGCTTGTTTTCCCGTTCTCTGCGTCTCACGGGGCCGCTCAACTTTATCACTTCCAGACAGTTCGGTGACCGTGTACATGCACATGCACATCCACACTTGTGGGTGTTCAGCCTGTAAAAGCACAACACGAGTTTGATACAAGCAGCAAAGCACAAAAACAGCTGCAATTCTGACACAAGGGTAAGCCGAGTCCTGCACAGTGTGGCCTTCTCATTTTTTAAACAAACACTGAATGGAAATTCCTCAACGCAGTGAAAGGAAAATACAAACACATAAGCACGTGGAGTAGATCGAGTGGAAAGTCATGGTGTTTCCCAGTCCGGGAAAGCCAAGTACTCAAACCTTAGGGAGCTGTGCAACAAGCCTGTATCCTCACTGATAAGCTAAAGCCATGTTCCTATCATGCTCCTGATATCCTGAGAGATTTTTTATGTTGATTCTTTTCCAAAATATTCACTGCAGTAATAGCGCTCAAATCTGCCTTCACCGTTCTGGGTTGTTTCTGTATGGAGTTTCTATGTTTGCCCTCCTTTTTCCTGCCTTGGTGCTTCAGGTGCTTTGGTTTGCTCTCACAGACATGCTTATGAGACTAATTTGTGATTTTTGTATTCTTTTATTATCCTGTTTCTCTGTCTCATCCCTGTAATAGAGTAGGTGTGCCCCACTTTTTGCCCAATTTACACCTCTAGTTGGATAAGCAGTTAAGAAAAACAGATGCAATATCCATGCACAAAAAGATCCATTCACCTTGGGTAACAAAGTAAGACGCCAGGAGCTTCAGTTTGCACGGTTCTCAGAAAGAATTATTGTATCAATCACAGAAATGTGTTGTGTTGAAATGTATTTTATCACCCAACTATTTGGAGCTTTTGCTACATTATTGTAAACCTTGCTTAACATCGTCTGGCAGGACATTCAGTCTCCTGGGATTAGGATGAATGTGATCGCTTTTAGATCAAACACGTCCAGAAAGATTAAAAATGGCCAATAAAACTAAAACCTGATGCAGCGTAAACATTTAGAGCCACGTTTAATTTCAAAAAAGGAGCCTGAAATGTGCAGACATTACATCATTTGTCTTCATATAAACATTCTCCATGTAAACAGTCACAGTGAAGACAGAGGGCTGTACACAGATCAGCGATTGTTTGAACTTGTTCAACAGCGTCTGTAAACCCACACCTGTAGAAATAGGTGTATGGAATGGTCATTAGCGGCACTCCTGCCATATTGTAACATTCTGCAGTGTAACTTGATGGCAGAGATCGTTTTTCTGATTCCACATTGATAGGGAAGAGACGTTTCTGGAGTTGGAGCGACTGAGTGGTTTTTTCCCCCCTTTTACCAACAGATTTCCGAACATTACAATTCAAAGACTGCTCACGCTATACCCATTTTTATTAAAATAAATAAATGTTCTAAGATTTATAAAATTTATAAGATGTCTGTTAGCTGCCAGTCAAAACAAAGAGACCAGGTCACTCAGCATCATTAGCTGCTCATAAATCCTGTTGGTGTATGAGGACCAATAGAGAAGACACAAATACAGACTCAGATGCAAAACCAATAAACAGTGAGCCCTGTGTGTTTTTGAATACATTGCCCCAAAAGCAAAAAAACAAGAGGAGCAACTAGGATCCAAAGAAACAGCTGGAAATAAGGAAAGGACCTAACCCTGACCCATTAGATAAATGCTTGACTTTACCACAGCTAATTAGAGTCACTGAACGAGGCCTCTCTTTCATGTTGGTGCCTTTTGAAGCATTTTAATGAAACTGACAGATTTTTTGGCTTGCTGTGTGGTTAATTGTGTCAGTACAGTATCAAAGAGGTCTGTGGTGCAGTTTTGGTGAAATTCTTTTACCAGGGATCTGTTTGCCATTCACCCATGAAGTGTGTGGATGCATCTTGCTAAGCAAGCTTTCCAGCTATAGGTCGTGCCTTTGCTCTACCCACTTATCCAAATAGTCACTTCTATTTTTTTATTTTTGTATTTGTGTCTTTATGTTGATTTTTATATAGTCTACAGTTTGAAGTAATTTTGATCAAACTTTCTTTAGGAAATATTATGGAATATGCTTGTTTTGTCCCAGGTATAATTTCATAGGATTACATATAAATGGACATTAGATAACTGGGGATTTTACACACTTATTAGGTCTGACATCAAAGTACAAGCAGATGCACTTGAAAGTGTCAGATGGGTCTGAAAATAATGGGATCTGGGTCACATTAAAATGCCAAAACAGTGCAAAAGCATTTATCTTCTTTGTTATTAAAAGAAATCCAGCAGCTGTTAAATAATATGTTTGCT
>VOQK01010455.1:1110-11153 GCA_015052645.1 Benitochromis conjunctus | reverse complement strand
TACTCACCAAAATAATTTACTAAAATTATATGCACTCCTATTAATAAGTCCAGTTCAGTCTGTTAATGTTGATAACCATTTCAAACGAACGTTAACACTCTAAGGTTGGGTGATTGGACGAATATATCGACTATCAATATTGATCGTTTTTACAAGGGCGATTTATTTATTTATTTGCCCATAAGTATGTTTGCCAATAATGTTGGTTAACCTCCTAGGACCCGAACCCGTTCATGGCATGCATTCATAATTTCTCTTTGCTATTTGGGCTGATTGGGACCTGATGAATGTAAAAACAAAGAATGGCCTGATTTTGTTTTTTACCGAATTTCTGTTTCTGATGAAACTGAGATCCACATATGAGGACATTCTTTTTACATTTTGATAGAACAGTGGCAGTACAATGTCCTCGTAAGAGGATATCAGGCCCATGTAGAGCAGGATTTAGTATTTTGGTTTAGACAACCAAAAATGTGATGTCCACATATGTGGACGCCAGGTCCTAGGAGGTTAAAGCTAACAGAGGCAGTCAACATAAATAAATAATAGTGCTGTTTTAACAGCACCCTCCTTCAGCTGCGAGCAAATGCAGCAGCAATTCGTTTACTCAAACTCATAGCAGAAAAAAAGAGCAGCAGTAGCCTATGTTCAGAAAAAAACCCCATTTTATTTAAATAAAAAAACCTCAGTGGTGGGATGGGAAACAAAGATAAACTGGCTTTTCACTATTTTACTATATTTTCACTATATTTCACTACTTCACTATGTTTACAGGCCATTCTAGTGTTTGTCTTACACACTCGACCAAACAACAAATAAGTTAAAAATCAAAACGTCTCTTCCAGCGAACATAAATGTGTGATTTGTTGCATCTGAAATAAATAAATAATACATAATAATACAACACTCTGAAGGTGTGCTTGTGGCTGAAATACACAGATATTTCTGTGCCATGTGTGACATCAATGGGAAATGTTTTTCATGCATTTTCCACCGAGCCAGTGGATCGTCTCCTCCGTCTACAACCTGCTCGGTGAAGTAACAGTCCATTTCTATCTGCGCCTTCTCCTCCAGTGTGCAATTTGGCAATTAGTTTGTAAAACTAGCTAACAACCCACAGTGATTTTAAAGTAAAACTTCAACAGGTAACAAACTGATGAGCAGTCAGGCTGCAGCCTTTCTACCTGTTCATGTTTCTACAGTAGAAGTACTGTGGCGATTGCTTTAAATTCTCTTTGTGCTGGTTTTTGTCTTTGCTATGTGCTGTTGTAACCAATATGTCAGTTTATCAAAGAGTAACAGCCAAAACAGTATCTCTAGCAACAGATAACAATTTATTCAGGGTTTGACGTTTACCATTTGTGTCCAATATCTCATACTGTTTTATGGACTGGAACGTGTATGTTCTTAACAGGTTCCACCATGCATTTGGAATTTAAAGGACATTTAACTCACTAACAATGACCAAAACTTCCCGCTGAGCAAGTACGGGGAAATCTGAATTTCTGACCCCTCTAACTTATGATCAGAATTGAAACAGAAAGAAAGAAATGTTTGTATCACTTTCAACACTTCCACAGATGTTGGGTTACAACTCATTTCTGCTGGGACATGTGCATATGCCCTCTCAGTTATTGAGTCCTCTCTCAGTCTGTGAAAACAAAACTGTATTGTCCAAAACAAATAGCAAGAGAATGTCTCTAAATGGTCCTTGAAATAAAATTGTGCAAGCTGGCAAGAAAACTTAAAAAACGTGTATGTATATAGAGCTCTATATGAAATGTGTCTGAGTATTTTGATCAAAATACTCAATGGTCCAGCAAAAATTGTAGCAGCTGCTGCTCGCTCTTCTCGCTCTTGTCAGCATGACAACAGGATGGCAGGACATGATCCGTCTTGAAGACTCGAAAGCAATGTCTGCTCGCTAACAGGAGGATGGATAACAGTGACTATAAGGCTACCACATGTAAAACTGTCACAGTGGGCTCACACAAGCTTCCTCTGCCAAAGCCAGAGACCATGTGAGCTCATAGCCCCTCCTGCCAGAGTTGGCTCCTAGGTTGACTGTAATGAAACAGCCATAAATCAATTACTTCATAATATTTAAAGGCAATTGTAGCGCATAGTCTATAGGACTGAATGTAACAGCACAGTAGACATCAGACATCAAACCAGTAAATTAACAGTGGGTTACACTGTCAGCTTTAGTGTTGGTGTGTGGAGCTGTAGCCTTATATTGCTAAGTGGTGATTATGAAACAATACGTTTTAGGTCATTTTACAGAGAAATGTGAAAATAATGTAATGAATTACTTTCTCCTGGGAGTAATTAAATAACATACTGCATTACTTCTGTGTAATATGTGTAATAGATTAGTTTTTTTGAGTAACAACCCCAATACTGATCACATCAGAGGAATCAAATCAAAGGAAATACCTCCAACATGCACAAACACTTGACAACACAGCAAGCAATGAGTTTGCTCGACTGTAATATGCTACTTAGTGATGACGATGAACCAATGAGAACCCAATGAGAATCAATAAGGAATTGGATCGATAAGTGATATCGATAATGGAACACTGAACATTGTTGATCTATCCCCCAACTCCCCAACCAGCACAGTTTCCCTGATTATAACTCATGCAGATGTGCATGGCCCATTTCAGCTGAACCTCTGAATAGCAAACATGACTTCAAATTCAGATCAATTACAATCTGCAGCCCTGAAACATCATTAAACATTATTGACCAGCGATCACAGCTGGTGGAGCTGATCATTTGTCAGTATTACAGAGATTATATTCACTATTCAATGTGCTTCAGCGGCCTCACTAACACATTTCAGACTAAAAGCAAAGATTATCACACATTAAATAAATTTAATTTGTAAAGATTAATTCCAACACCTTTTCTGAACTGTCCACAAGAATCAGTGACAACAAAATAATATGTGCCTAAAAGCAGAAATGTCCTCACAAACCAAAACACTCCCAACAATGACGGTTAAACAATAAAACTGGTTCTCACAGAGCAGAAACAAAGATTTAAACACACACACAGCAAATCCTTCCTCAGGCATCTCCATTAAAAAGTTCTGGGTCAATGTGCTGCTGAAGAACAGAAACAAGATGAAATACGACGAGTAATGATGGAACAAGTCATAATTAAATACACACACACACTGGGTTAACGTGAGTCATTACTCTGCTGCTGACAGCAGACTAAATCCCATTTCTGCTGCTGCAAATTAAAACAGACCTATCACTGAATTCAAAGTGGGTTTAAAGCAGCTAAGTCTGGCCATGCCAAACCATCCAACCATCCATCTTCCTCCGCTTATCCGGGGCCAGGTTGCGGGGGCAGCAGCCCAAGCAGAGAAGCCCAGACCTCCCTCTCCCCAGCCATCTCCTCTAGCTCATCCAGGGGAACATCAAGGCGTTCCCAGGCCAGCCGAGAGATATAATCTCTCCAGTGTGTCCTGGGTCTGCCCCAGGGCCTCCTCCCGGTGGGACATGCCAAGGAACACCTCACCCAGGAGGCGCCCAGAGAGTCAGATGTCCGAACCACCTCAGCTGGCTCCTTTCGATGTGAAGGAGCAGCGGCTCTAATCTGAGCCCCTCCCGGATGTTCAAAATTCTCACCCTATCTCTAAGGGAGAGGCCAGCCACCCTTCGGAGGAAGCCCATTTCCGCCGCTTGTATCTGCGATCTCGTTCTTTTGGTCATTGCCCACAGCTCGTGACCATAGGTGAGGGTAGGGACATAGATCGACCGGTAAATTGAGAGCTTTGCTTTTACACTCAGCTCTCTCTTCACCACAACAGACCGATGCAGCGTCTGCATCACTGCAGCCGCAGCACCGCCGTCTGTCGATCTCACGCTCCCTTCTCCCGTCACTCCTGAACAAGACCCCGAGATACTTTAACTCCTCCACTTGGGGCAAGAACTCATCCCTGACCCAGAGCGGGCACTCCACCCTTTTCCGGCTGAGGACCATGCCCTCGGATTTGGAGGTGCTGATTCTCATTCCCACCGCTTCACACTCGGCTATTCAAAATTCGTTTTTGTGGTGAGAAAGAACATAAATTCATAACTGCAGAGCGGGTCATTCCAGGATGTTGGACATGTCCAATCAAGTGTCTTCACAGTGATCACATGGGAAGGAAATACTGTTGATATACACTTCTTCTGCATTTCCATTCAACTCTGAATATTTGTTTTTCACGCATTGCCCATGGCAGTTCTCCGGTTCTCCTGCTTTTCTCCAAATGCTTCAAATACCTTTTCAGATGGAAATCTAATTCTAAAAAAAAAAAAAAGCTTAAAAATCACAGGTTACCAAAGAGCGTTACCAAATTAGATTAAGACTGCGCATAGTGTGATGTTAATTAAGTCATTATTAAAGCTCCAGCTCCAGCTGACTCCATTCTTCTGTTTCCATTAATTTCTCCTCGGTGCTTTTCCTCGCTCCCTGTAGACTGGTACACATCATACACATCTAAAGTCATTGTGACTACATGGACCGTGATAATTCACAGATACAGGTCTGGCTGCAGTTTTCTTCACTTGACCATACACCTAAAAACACATCATTTTTCATTCTTGCTTATAGCAGTATAGGCAATGTGCAGGATAACACATGCATTAATGACATACAATTCCAAATGTAGTTTCCAGGGGACTGGATTCATGTAACAGCGATGACGCACAGTAAAGAAAGTGTGGATGCATGTTTTTTTATTTCTATTTTGTTGCTTGAAGCATAAGTCACTGCTCAGATATTTCCAGAACCTTTTTTCCTCAAAAACTTGTCTGTTTTTAACTCTTCATCCAGCTAGTTAGCAGTGAGCTGTCTGTAAACTCCAAAAGGAGAGAGAAGAAAGCAACAATTCTTTTTTTCCCCCTTAATTCGCTGGGGCAAAAGCACAAAAGTAGCAACAATGAGTTAGACTAGTGTAAAATACAACATTACATCCCCCTGTGGCTGTCTCTCTGTCAGCATTTGTTGAATATTCATTAAGAAGGAGATTTAACAGATGATACTGAAAGGATTTGTGGCAGCATTGCATTAAATATATTTGGTGTTTGAACAACACAAGTGCATATGTCACATGCGCAGTAATTTACCCAGTGTTTCTCTCCTGCTGCTTTATGCAGTAAACAATAGGATTATTCTTGAGCCGCACGGACAGATTTAACGTTGCGAATATGATGGTTGTTGTCCGTGACCTAAATCTGACTCTGCGCAGAGCTTTCATCTTCCTGGAGGACAGGTTTTTGGTATTTTTGCACACAGTAAAAGATCAAAGAAGGAGAAGATGGTTTCTTTTAGTCCTCTTATTTTTTATTTATTCATGTTGTATTTGACCCAAACCTTTTTAAGATGAGATTCGATGTTGCAGTCTGTACTATCACGTAGCCCCTGCTGCTCTCTATGTGGGGTTGCAACAGGCTTGTTGCACCATACATAAAGATACACATCTTTCCCATTGCAGTTTTGAGTGCTTTCACTGTGATACTGATACAAGTGCTTACAAGGGATTTCTGTGTGTCATCTTAGCAGAAATGCATGTTGTTGACATTACTCACAGCATTCCTGCAGTTTCATTTGAGGCTGGACCCATTGTTAGTCATTGTATACTATATATTGAATGCTTAACCCTGTAAAGAGTTGAAGATTTGCTTTGCACGTCTATGTGTGTGTGACTGACATTTTGGCTATTGACGTTACAGAAACAAAAGCATTGCTGCTGTTCAGCCTGATGCTGGACGGGGTCAGTCATAATAATAATATGTAATAAATCATAAATCACTCATACAGGGATTCATAATCTCAAAAAAAATTAAAAACAACATTCACACACAGTGGATTCTTTTATTACCTACTGTAATTACCCAGCCCTGTTAGAAGTAGGAAGGAACAGTAAGATTGGTATGCAGAATGTGAAAATAGAAAACCAGAGTCTGAACGAGATTTAGCACAAGGAAGAGAGAGTTGTGCATTTTTATGTTTTTACACTGTATCCTTTGATAGTAGAAGAGAGGGTGGTTATGGAAGGGCACAAAGCTGTTAGCAAATGTACAGCTAGCGGAAATATTAGCTATGCAAGCAGCACTCCCACAGATACACTGAAGCTGTGACACCATTCATCATCGTGTCCTCTTCTGTCCCTCAGTGAAAGTTACTACTGTGATAGATAGCTCTATGAATGTGTGTTTTTGTGTCTGTGTGCGTGTATGCTAACAGAATTACAGTTACTTTCTGCGCTGAACAAAGTGATCTCTTGTTTGGTGATACTCTTTTATTTCATTTACATCACATACCTAGTTAAAAAGATGGAAAATGTTATTTAGATTTGCTGTTATTCGTTACATTTGCAATATGTACATTGTTGCAATCTATCACCTGCACCCTTTACTTTTATCTTTGTTGGACCTGTAAAGCTGTGTTTAGCATGGAGTCCAAATAAAGAACGGCTGTTAACAAAGACAGATTTACTTTAACTGCCAATGGTTGTTTGTTTACGGCTACACTTAATTTTTGGCTGGTGTGGAAACTGAACTGTTTTATATTGTTTAATTATTACAACTTGCAATGTTTTATTCATCAATCTAAGCAGGCAAATTTACACTGATTCATTTGCAAAAACACAGGTAACTTAAAGTGGCCTCTAAAGTAGGCCTGTACGTGTTAATGCATATTTCTCACAATGTCACAATTATTTCCTTTAGATGGTAACAAAAATGATAAAAGAAGTGATTGAATTTCATTATTTTAGTTCAATAATTTCATACATACTACCAAAGCATGGTGTTATTGTGCAATGTCATCATAATCATAATGAAAAATCCAAATTATCATAAATTATCGCTGTCAGGTTGCTGAGCCCTGTGTTAGAAGAACAGTTTAACAGTCAGAGGAGCATGATGAGCCCAAGTGGCAGAAAATTACAAAAAGGAATTATTTATGTCACTAATTAAACCCATCCAGTACTGACAGACTGTCACTCAAGGCTACACACAGGTCATTATGATGACAAATAGAGATGTTTTGATCCAATATAGAATTTATTTGTTGGTTTGTTTAATTAAGACATCAAAAGGCACTGGACTGGACTACCCAGGATACAGAATATGTTTATTGTAAACCACCTAGCCTCCACATGTCTGTTTATATTCCTGGTTATGAATTGTAACTTTGAAACTGTGTGTGAAGTACTTCACACTGAAGTACTTCAGCGGGGATATTGTCACTTTGGAAAATCCAAACCATGACCAGTTCAAAGCTTTGTCTGCGAGCTATATTACCCAGTCCTAACTGAATAGTTTTATTGATAGTTAATAACTTAGACTAATAACTTAATAGTACAAATGAATGATGAAATCTGTCACGTGTGGGCCTCAAACGGTGGTTTCTGGTTTGAGTGGCAAAATGATTTGTTTCAAATACTTTTACCAAGATTTTATTTTGCCCTTCAAAAGTGAAAAATATTCATTTCATTAACTGACATAAATCTACGGAAGAGAAAACGTTTCTCACGTCAGAATGCCACATCTTTTGATGGATTTTATTGGATCAGAAAATAAAATCCAAAGCACGCCCCCATTTTTTTCAGTGGCCCTAATTCTCTCTTGGATAAATTAGTATATAACACCAGTTAGAAAAATGGTCCATGGAAAAATTCAAAGTTGAGGCTGTTTCACAAACTTTGAGTGTGTTGAACCGTCTCACCTTTGCCATGTACCTGAATGAAAGTAGTTTTTTTTCTAACAGGCAATGACGCTTGGTAAATGAACTGAAGTGAACCTAAGAAAAAGTCATTGATCATGTCATACTTAATAATCTCTCTCTCTCTGATAGTTGAAGCTGAACCGCTGGCCCAAGGTCTGAGGAGGCTCTCCGAAGATGTCGACTGGTCATACTCAGGTCTGTGTGAGCTTTTTGTGGCTTTTCTTATTTCCCTTTCTGACCTTCTTTGGCATTAAGAAGAAGTTTGGATGAGAATCATCAGAAATCTGATCTTCTGTCAGTTACACGGCGCAATAAATGGCAAATCAAATTTCAGGTCTATTTTTAAAGCAGTGTTGTAATATCTTTTAAATATATTTTACATCACTAATATGAAGAACGATAAAGGAGAAGTGAAAGGCAAGCAGGAAAGGAAGGAGAGCGTACTGCACACTTGCAAACAGTGACAGAAGGCTTCAGCCAGAAACCCCAGAGGATTTCAAAATCACTCAGACGCTTCCCGAAACAGACAGCTACACCAGACTGGTCAATGTCAGTCTGGATGGTCTGAACGTCACATCAAGCGAAGGAATTATGTGTTACTATCTCCCACGAGAGAGCCTTGATCTACCTCAGACCATATGGTTGGATGATAACAGCTAACTCAGCACGAAGCTCCTGCCGAGCTAAGCCGTGGGTCCAGCAGAAACGAAGAGTGGACGCAGACAGACAGCGATGGTCCCAGAGGGAGAGATTAGCTGTTCAAGGGGAACCGGGAGGAGCGAACAGGCTTAGCAGGCCATCAGGGGGTTAAATGCAGAGCTATTAGACTTATTAACCTGCACCTCTAAGTAGCATGTTGGTGATAATAGGGACGTCATTTGAATTACTCATAGAAGAGTAATGGTTAGCGTTACGCTTGCAGAGCTCATAGACAGTATAAATCAATAACTTTCAAATCAGCAACATATTCTGTCTGGTTTATTGATCTGACTCCTGATGCGTATACAGAATATAATGTGCAGCTATGAGTATTTGTTAGAAATGTTTATTGATGGGCACACAGAGCAGACAGAAACATTTGTTTCTGTGGAAGACAGATGGCAATGCTCTTCTCCTGCTCACCAAATCCACTGTTTGGGTTTCTGTTCTTTGAATCCCTGCGTTTCAGCTCCTTAAAAGGGAAGCTTACCATTGCAGAGATTCGCAGTTAACGTCGCCGCAAAGCAAAAGATTAATGTTCCTCTTGGTCTTCATTCCTTTACCTGAATTTCAACAAATTACCACGACGGTGTCTCCAGCTCTCACACAATTTAGTATGCCAATGTAATCATACGCAGTCTGCTTTAACGGTGGATGAATCGTCACCGTATTCCCGAAGCGGATATCAGTAGCCTGTGAAGACAAAATGTCGCAGCTGCTTGTTCCAAAGTACAACTCATCCACGTCCACCGGGTGAAATATGAAATATGTTAATTATGACAAAACAGTGAAGCAAGAAAGATAAAACAGGATCGAATCAGCGCGACAAAAGCTGTCACAGAAGAATTCAATTTATTAATTAAACTATTAATCGCTTCTCGTGCATTTTTGAAAGCTGGCAATGAGACAGGTTTTAAGGTGGATTCACATACATGAACACACACACCCACACACACAAACTTCGAATACAGCTGTGTTATTTTGTGTTGGACACTCGCTTGTACTCCTATTTGTCAAACAGCATGAATGTCAACAGATTCATATGTATTTTCATCTCTCGGTTTTTTTCTTCCTGCCTCCTGTCAAATCTGTACAATCAATTCCCCGACAGACACACACATACGCCCTCTTTGTCAAAGTGGAAAGGGGTTTTTGTGTAGTATGCTGAAATGGTTGGGAACAATGACAAACGTCTACAATAGACATCTTTCTTTCTTTCTTTCTTTCTTTCTACTCCTCTCATGTTTCAAACTTCATCATCACAAATAAAGGTAACTCAGTGGCATTTAGATTCATTCTGTGTGTGTGTGTGTGTGTGTGTGTGTGTGTGTGTGTGTGTGTGTGTGTGTGTGTGTGTGTGTGCGCGCGCGTGTGCATGCGCACGCGCACGTGCATTTACGAATATATATAAAATACACAAATACACGCAAAAGGTCAAGGTAAAAGAAAGGTCTTAGTGTGAATAGATGGCATATTGCTCTTTAAAGAGCCTCTGACTCAGATGTCAAGCTTTGTGTGAGTGTGTGTTTGTGCTTATGTGAGTGTGGGTTGTGCATGTTGCTCCGTATAAACTGCCATGTTGACAGAGCTCCTCCATTTGCTGCAGTCAG
>VOQK01010444.1:18123-32039 GCA_015052645.1 Benitochromis conjunctus | reverse complement strand
CTTGTTTCAGGATACATGTCATACATAATACCTGCCATTATCCAATGACACATCTGCTTACCTATATATTTTACTCGTTTCTCCTCCTCTTCTTTTCTCTTCTTCTCTAAACTGAGCACTTGATGGCTTTGACCTTTTCTTGTCCATCTTCCATCAGTAATTTTCCAGTATCAACATCCCCAACCCGAGAATTACCACAGCATAACCTAACAGACCTACACCTTAGTGCACAGATTCGGTTTGCATAGGCTTTTTTTTTTCTGGGATTTCACAACCCAGGAAAAATCATTAACACATAATGAGCTTAGATTGACAATATTATGAATGAAATGTGCTCGCAAGCGCATGCAATCCCCAAAATGACATGATGGCAGGGCAGCATGGGTGCGAGCGACTCTTTTGCCGATGCCCATGCCTCCCCCACCACGATGCTACGGCAACGGCCCATGTCGCTCATATCAAAAACCGCCACTGCTTCAATGCTTGAAAACCGTTTTTATATTTTCAACTTAAATGATTGCATGCCTATCATGACAATGCAAGAGCGGTAAACATGGTTGTAAATAAAGCAATGAACTTATAGCAAATGAAATATTCCACAAAGTACTTATTAATATCACTTTTATAATAATTAATTGAAGATATTTTATTTTGTGCGAATTTTGGCATCCCTTGCATTCCAGTTACAGTCTTGGCAATGTGGATTTGGTAATCCTTGAAAGCCTGTACGTGGCACTCTTGAAATTCTTCAGAAAGATTTTCAGGTACTGCGTGAGTCCGTGAGTCAGCAGCAGGCGGAAACAATCACTGCAAAAACGCCGCAAGCAGAGAGTCGGTGAAATCCCTTTCTCAGGTGGAAATAAAATCCCTGACACGCAGAGGAGGATCCGGTGTACCAGCATAACTGGTTTTTATGTTAACTGGTTAGATTTGTTTACATATTCACTGTCCCTGTTCCAGATATTGGAACCGCAGATTCGTCATTTTCACCGAATGATTTTCTCTGTCTATCAGGGTGTTACGTTTTTTGACAAGAATAAAGACCTTGGCAAAAACAGTCTCCACCTCCAGCTCGTGGAAATGCATTCACGTATCAATATTAACAACAATTACATTATTTTAATTGAAAAAAATTCAAATAGTCGTCCGCCTGGTCTCGTGTGTTTCTGTAACATAAAGAACGAGCCGATATATCACCGATCAACTCGATGGGCTCGCGAGTTTACCTGCACACACCTGTTCACCTGTCAGCTTTTAAACACCTGCTACTGATTTTGGAAGCATGCCCACGTTACTTGGTGATAGTCACAGTTGAACGTGGGCAGCTGCTTCTCAATATAACGTAACGTCGTCGCAATATTCTGCGCAAAATAAGCAAATGTAGCTTGTTTGCTCAGCGCAGGGCTGCTGGGGCTTGTGTTTCCCCTCAGAATCACTGATCTGCGTAAAAGATGACAAACTGGATTTAATACGATGGAGGGATGGACACAGAGATAACCACAGAGCACTTTATAAGTGAACGTGTTGATTCAATGAAAGGTTGGTGCTATCTGCATTTAAAATAGATTTAATGACACACAGTAATTGGAATGATCCCCCCAAAATAACTAAATACTAAAATCTAAGATGCGAGCATATTCAGGAAACTTACCCAGGTTAACTGGTGATAAACACGGTCAGTCTATGGTTATTGTGAAAAACAATTCATCTTTAAATAATCAGATCCCAGGTGTTATGGAGTATATCAAACATCACCACTGCTGAGTAAGTGTATTTGTAATATTTTATTATCATTTTATTCAATAAATGAGTTCAGGTCACTGTTCGTTTTAGCAGTTCACTACAGACCCTCAGACAATAAATATGCTATTTTAAATCTTTTTAATTCTTTAACATTTTTAATCATTTTATTTCATTTTATATTTTTTAATTCATTTAAAGACAATGATCGACTCAAAGTGCGCGAAGCATACTAGTGCACGTCTCACACTGAAATCTAAAGCACTTAACAGTGTACCAGTCAGCTTAGAAACGTTCCCATTAAGGACCTGGGATGAAATAATCTGTTTCTAGTTGGCTGATCTCCTGCTAGGTCTCCATCCCTCACTCCTTTTAAATCCTGTTTGTCATCTTTAATCCAGATCAGTCACTCTGAGGAGAAAAACAAGCTCCAGCACCTCTGCGCTGAGGAGACTACATTTGCTTATCTTGTGCAGAGTATTTTGACGACATTATGTTATAACACTGTTAACAAATATTACATTCCCACACCCAGCCCCACCCTTGCCCTCCCGCCCACCAATATGAGTCATGTTCTGAGCAACCGTCATCACTCATGCCAGTCACACACAGACTCTATACTCAAACCAAGTTCTTTGTACTACTTCCATGCACTTTGGAACCTGTCCTCTAATGTGTGCCTTTTCTATTGTCCTATTAACCTGTGGCGAGTATAAAGCTTCATAAAAGTAAACTCAGGCTAGCCTATAACTACTAATGGTAAGTTGAAGTAAATAGCTCACACCTATAATCTTCTCATAAAAAAATGCTTTACTTGATTTATTATGGTTTCTGGTAAAATAACTAATAGAGGAAGATGATCTGCCATGGCAACCCAGAGCACCTGAAAGAAGAAGAATCTATTCAATTCATTTCAGTTTTATTTATATATCACCAAATTACACCAACATTCTCCTTAAGGTGCTAATGTAAAGCTAGTACATGTAAATTCTGTACTAAAATTCTATTAAGCCTTGACTTGTGAATGATTATTTTTACCTTTCATTATTGAACCTGATATCACAGCAAATCATGTAATAGACACGCCAACAGTAACAGAAGAGGGAGATATTTTATTTCAAGCCAACATGAAAATAATCACTGGGAAACATTTAAACAGACATTATTATCACATTTACACGTAAATACATGCCGAGCTTATTAGTTTCTGGTGATTAAGGACCCTGGAATGTACTTCATGCTTTTTTTGCTCACTATCGACTTCTTGGCTTTAAATATATTAACACCCCCTGCTGGTAAGGCAACTTCTGCATGCAGCAGTGCAATTTCTGCATGCATGCACATTTCACGCTTTGGAGTGGCAAAGCATGGACAGGGTGGACCGGTGTGTCTTTTACGTGCTTTGGGATATTGGATTGGATTATTACATTTTTTGAGTATAGTTCTTCTCTTCTCAGACCCTGTTAGTAAATGATTTAATAAATGACCAACAAACAGACTTAATCTGCCTTACAACACAAATATGTTTAAATTACTCAGCAACTCTGAGTAGAGATGGGAATTGATAAGAATTTACCAATTCTGATTCCATTATCAATATCACCTATTAATTCGATTCTCTTATCGATTCTTATTAGGTTATCATTGAGTCACCATCAGTACAAAGCAGCAATAAAGACATCATTTTCATGAAAATGAATTGCATGCTCTCTCGTCAAATGTTTGATGGAAGTATTCCCAGTCTCTCCTGTGATCAGTTTTAGGGTCATTACTCAAGAAGGAATTATTTACACATATTACACGGTACACCTTTCTTATTCCTCCCAGGCAAAAGCAATTCCTTATACTACTCATTACATTATTACACATTACATTACATTTAACAAAATAAACCTATAGACTGCAGTCCCACCCACAAACAAATAACGATTCTAATAAGGACACAAATAGGATCTTTCATTTTGTATTGACATAAGAACACAAAGCCAACGGCACAAAGCAAAAACACAAACCAGCACACAGATACTTCAAAGAAGAAAAATGAATAGGTAGAAACAGAGGCTACAGCCTGACTGTTCATCACTGCTTTTGTTAACTGTTGAAGTTTTGGGTCTGGCTGCTGGGCTGCTATTGGGATTCATTCAGGTTTAACATCATTCTGGGTTTTTGGCTAGCATAGCATTAGCATGCTGTTTGTTCAGGTGCTTGCAAAGAGCCGAAGTTGTGTTAGCAGCATGCTGCAGCCATTTTTGTCCTGAATGCAGTTTCCACTTTACCCTCACAGTCTCATTCTTTTCTGGAATAAAACATAAACAAAATGTTCATATACATGCTGTAGACTGTGCTGATATATTTCTCCTCCTGCACACAAACAGTGCAAGTGGAACCAATAAGTGGGATCGATAGCCAAACTGACAAAAACAATTGAAAGAAATTGAACTACTCGTTTTCCCATCCCTAATCCCAAGTTATATTAACTGTAAGAATCCTCAAAGATAAGCAGCAAAAATCTTCCACTCCAGCTTATTAATCAACCAAAGAACCAGACACAATTTTAATTCATTTGAAGTTTAACCTTGTTCACCTTTGTTCTCATGTATGCCATACAAACAGAACATTTGACAGCATTCCCTGAAAACCCTCTTTTGTCTGATCATTTCTTAGTCACATTTTAATTTACAATAACAAATTTACACAGCAGTGAGAAAAAGTGTTTGTTGCAGTGTTTGTCTTTCTG
Organism: Benitochromis conjunctus; assembly: GCA_015052645.1. NCBI lineage: Eukaryota > Metazoa > Chordata > Actinopteri > Cichliformes > Cichlidae > Benitochromis > Benitochromis conjunctus. The sequence continues at coordinate 27,562 of VOQK01010444.1, read as the reverse complement.
AAAGTGTTGTAACTAAGTTTAAAGAGGAATTACATTTGCAACTCATAAACTATTCAAATGCAGATGACAAGTCTAAAGGACATACAAAAGGAAATAATTGTCATTCATTTAATTTTAGAAATGCACGTCACTGTTCACCCTTTTTGTTTTGACAGAGTATTAATGTTGAATTAAAAGGGTGTGGGACCTACACTTGCATGACAACTTTGCAAAAGAGCAAACTGCATGTCTGGAATTTAAAAAATGTAAGCACACCCAGTCCTGAGGTCATCTGTTCAGCATATAATTCAATTATATAATTTATAATGTAACCATTTAAGTCTGTAATTTAGTACAAGAAGTAACAGAGAAAACAAAATAGAGTGAATAAGAGGAATAAAAACAAAGCAAAAAACCAAAAAAGGACTATTTAAATTTTCTCTATCAAGAGACAGGCACTGGCGGTGGCAAAAAGGAAATGCTTCTAATTCCATTTTCTGAAAACTAAAAAATGTTTTCTAATTTTTGGTTTGGATGTACTTTTTTCTTTTTTAAAGAAAGAATGATATAGGTTGTTTACAGAAAGTTTGGGTAATATGTGCTACCACTATGATTTGATAAAAAGAGATAAAATCCCTTGAATGCAATGTAATCATGCAGTATACACAAATCCAGTCCTGCTTGCCTTGCTTGTCCTTTCAGAATGCCACTCCCAGTGCTAGGTATTGTATGTTTGCCTACTGAGCTGCAGTGTTGCCTTATAGTTGAGATTCTTTGCAAATAGAAATTTTAAAAAAGAAACAAATAGCACTGCATCAATAGACATAGCTTGTGTTAACCTATAAGGTTGTTAAAGGATATGGATAAAAAGTAACACTACTACAAATTGCAATTCCTGAAAGCTTGAAAAATAAAGCTTACTATAACTATAAATGTTACCATGACCTGGATGACTGAGAACCTATACAGACATGCATTTTACTATGTCTGTGTAGGTACAGTGCAGATAGACATTAAACAAATAAAGAAAGTACAAACAAACCAACAGACAAAAAACAGTACTTTTCTTTATGTATTTAAAAAGTAAGCAAAATTTTCCTTTCTATGAAAATGCTTCTTAGAAAGTAGGTAGTGCTTATTACCCAATTTAAGCTACACTTATACTTTTCCAGCCAAATTTTAGTTATGATGTCTTTAGAATGATCATTAATTCACTCACTACAATTAAAGGACACTTCAACAAATGCTACTTAAATGCTTATTGCACGACTTTGTATAACCTGCAAATACTCTTGCATAAACTTGTAAATACCAACTTGTCTTAAATGTAAATTCCAACTAAATTCTATAATATTTAATACTTTTTTCCTCTCCTTTTTATTGTTATTAGTATTAGTATTAGTATTATTAGTAATACTACCACTGCTAATTTCTGTTATTTTCTTCTCAATATAACTGCACACTCTCTATATGCTCACGTAAAGCTGAGGAGCACAAGTCGAAGAATTTCATTATGGATAAATGTGGCTACACTGTTTATCTGTACATGACAATAAAACTTGAAACTTAATTAACTTCTAATTAGAGGAGGAGTCCAAACTAGCATCTCAAAAAATGAGCAGACCAGATGAGGTGGCTGAGGGAGTGGTTAATAACCTATTAACAAAAAAAGATTTCAATTCAATTTGATTAAGTTTTATTTACATAGCGCCAAATCGCAACGACAGTCACCTCAAGGCACTTTATATTGCAAGGTACACCCTACAAAATACAGCAGAGAAAACCTCAACAATCATATGACCTTATATGAGCAAGCGCTTTGGCGACAGTGGGAAGGAAGAACTTTCTTTTAACAGGAAAAAAAACTCCAGCAGAACCAGGCTCTGCCATCTGTTGTGTCTGGTTGGGGAATTCAGAACCACACCAAAGGACCATGACAACATTGTTTGTGTGTGCGCGCATAGTTTTTTTTTGTTTCTTTGTTGGGGTCTTTTTGTCCAGCGGTCATATTGTAATATTCAGACATTATAATGTAACACACTAACACAGTTTCATTAATATTTGTATTTTGCCAGACATTTCTCTTTAGTTTTTATGCATAAATATGGAGAAATGGTTTGCTGAGTAGACAAGTTAGTTCAGTGAAATTATTCTCTGTTTCATAATCAGTATTTCTGAAGAACAGAAATGAGTGGAGCTCGGCTATGAACACTCAGCGTAAGGATCAAGTGAAGCTCAGTTACATTGCCAGCCTAAGATATAACAATAAGGACATGGGATAAAGTAAAATGTGTATTTTGTTGTCAATCTTTTGCACATTATAGTTTCAACTAGACAAGCATCTGACATCAAATTGTTTGGTGGCTTGTGTAATATCATTCTTAGAACACTGCTTTTTTTTTTCTAAGTCCTTAACAATTCTCCTACCCAACCTTGAGGAAAACATCAGGTAAAAGTCAGGTTAGGAAAAGGATGTAATTTTGAACACACTCCCAGTTTGCTGTGAAAACACCAGGTGCCATTCTTTAAATAATCATAAACAAATTTAAAAGAAATGAAAGAACCTGTGACATATTTTGCTCTGGTCAAAAACATATGGAAGGACAATTTGACAAGTTACATAGATGGATGTATATATACATACCACATGGTACATGTAGAATACTGTATATCTTCTAGTAGTGGCCTGTCTGTTATTGACGCCCGTTTCTAATAAACGGGGGCTTTGAAAACAAGTCACGACAAATAGACGGTCTCCTTTAGGCGCCAGTCTGTAGTAAACGCCGATCTCCAATCACCCACTGCCTTTTCTGTACACTACTACTCTTTTCGTACAATGTGGTCTACCACCCTCCTGCAGTAAATCATACGGCAAATGTATACGTATATGTCCTAATGTATACGTATACGGTATGCGCAAGTTTGGAGCTCATTGCATTTCCTTACGTTCCGCAGGAGACTTTGTCGAGCTGATGAGCGCTTTCGTGCGAAGTTCAGACTGGTAGCAGGCCAGTGTTGGTGGCGTCATTGGCAAGACGCCTACCGTAGCTGTTTTTCATGATTACGGAAATACCGTATACTGCTTTAATAATACCGTAGTGCTGTACTGATAATTTCGTTAAATTCTGAAATGTTCATCCACTGTTGTTCCCTACATTTTGTGGCCGTAAATAGGGTACCATACCGTATTTTACTGCCAAATGAACTCCGTTTACCCATCACCATTCCGTCTGAGAAGGGAATATGAGCCGGTCTCCAACAACCGCCAGTCTCTTTTAAACGCCGGGCTGTCCGAATAATTTTTTAAATAAACGCCGGGGCTACTATTGGAAGATATACCTATTTACAGCCAATTAAAGTAATTGACCTTGTTAAAAACTCACTGGCGGTAATCTTTTCTCTCCGACAGCACTTTGCCAACTATACACAGAATGTAGAGCGACTGTTGAGCAGCTGTGTCATACTTGGCTACCACATTGGGTTTGTGGTAAAGTTGCATATCAGATCCATATATGAGTCTTCATTGAGATAGTACTGCACTTATTGTGCGTTTTTTTGTTTTTGTTTTTGCTTTTTATCACTTATGTATTTTTTGCCTTGGAGCGTAAGAGCACAATCAAGTTATTATGTCAGTTAATTAATGTTGTCCTTTGTTTACATTTGAACATTTCTTCAGTTCGTACTGGGGATATATAGAGAAGTGTTTTTTGTCTCTTTATTTGAGGAATTGTTACATACAGTATAGTTGTAGTTTTATTTTTTATAATGGTTTAATATATGGAGACAGAATATCAACCAAGGATCTAGGAAAAAAACTACGAATTTCACAAAACATTCTGCTAATGCACAAAGGAGTGGCCAAGAAGAGGTGGTCTAGCCAGTCTCCAGATCTTCTATACAAAATCTGTGGAGGAAGCAGAAGCTTTGAATTGCCAAGCACCTGCCAAGAAACCTAAAGGATTTCGTTTTTTTTTTTAGCAAGGAGTGGGCCAAAATCCCTCCTGAGATGTGTGCAAACCCGATTACCAACTACAAATGTCTTGCTGCTGTGCTTGCCAACAATACTTCTTACCAAGTAGCAAGTCATGTTTTCCTTGCAGATCAAATGCTTATTTTACTCAATGATATGCAAATCAATTTATAAATTTAACATAATATGTTTTTCTTAGTAGAAAAAAAAAAACTTAAACCAAAATTAATCTTTTATCTTTACTTGGGAGTAAAAACAAAGCTTCACAGGGTTAGTTATGCAGCTACCCTCCACTCGCCAGAACTGCAAAAGCACCCAGTAAAGCTGACTTTTCCATGGACTTGGCTGGCGACAGTGGTCTGGGTTGTGCATATTTGTGTACCCTCTTCTCCACAGTAAGTTCTTTATCCCAGACTTCAACTCCAGTGTCTTGGACTCCAGCTGGCTGCTGCATTCTCTGTTCTTTGTAAGGATAGTATAGAAGCACTAACTCTATACCTGTTGCCAGTTCTGGTTAGAGTGGCCTTGCAGCTAATCGCCAGAGAATTGTAAGATCTGCCACTGCCAGCTGCAGTTCAAAGCGGTGGTATTTTGGTCCTCACTTTTTTCCTGCTGGTTCAATAAACAGGTCTCTAGACTAACTTTTTGCCACAGTTGCACTGTTATGCCTAACGTTTTTTCTTAGGTGCACCAGCACAAAAGTTAAGTACAGCCAAATTTTTCAATCACATCACTTAACACCACAGTTTTACATGTTCACGTTTTTTTATTTGAAAATTGCTGTCCATACAGACAATATTGATTTGTACATGATTAACTAACAATCTTGTCAACACAAAGTTCTTTATTTGGAGCACAGTTCTACAAGAAAGATAAGTTACTGGAAAAGTGCCTGTGCTTAAAGTGCTTCACTGAGCTGAAATTTAAACTATATTGTAGGCAATGTTAAACTTAATCATCACCTCGGCCTCATCTGATGACCTTTTTGCCACTGCCTACCGCTGAAAGGGAAGGAGACACTTGTTGTCACCTTTACTGTATCTTTGACAGGGAAACTGGTCAAAATGTAAACACTTCTCCTTTCAATGGGCTCTGGCTCAGAGTCGATCTCATGTGGCTCATTATCTGACACCGTCTCCGGACCAGTGTTAGACATAATCTGAGAGGTTGATGGCTCTGTGTCAGAGCACTGGCTGTGAATTTCGGATGGATCAGGCCTTAACTTAATGAAAAAGATATCAATCGTTCTTTTCATATTTTCTCATTAGCCACAGCTACATCCACTTCTATCGGGCCTAAGCTACTCACCTGTCTCTATCCGCCTGCACTTTCAAACATAGACACATGTAGGCCTACAGGAATGTCTAGACCACGGCCAATCAGAGAGGTCCCACCCATGACAGTCTCTGATTGGTTTAGATATGGGCATAATGTGTGTCTGTAGCTGACCACTTTCATAGTTGTAGAGACTTTTTTTTTTTTTCTTTTACTTGAACGGCTAGTCCAGGGGTAGGCAACTCCAGGCCTCGAGAGCCGGTGTCCTGCAGCTTTTAGATGTGTCTTTGAGCTAACACAGCTGATTAAAATGGCTAAACGACCTCCTCAACCTGTTTTGAAGTTCTCCAGAGGCCTGGTACTGAACTAATCATTTGATTAAGGTGTGTTGACCCAGGGTGAGATCTAAAACCTGCAGGACACCGGCTCTCGAGGCCTGGAGTTGCCTACCGCTGGGCTAGTCGCACCAGTGCGACCAAGGATTTTTTTGGTCAAATTTGAGAAATTTGGTCACACTCTAGAGCCCTGATAAAACTAGCTGATTACTCACCTGGAAATTGTCGCTGTACTCAACTCTAGCTGTAACCTTATTAAGATTCAAGACTGTATTTTTGAACAATTAGTTATTCTGTTTTTTCTTTGTGTGTTTGTGTGTTTCTCTTTACAGATATTGTCTCCGTCCGCACAGTGTTGGTCGAGCAATGTCAGCCACTGGGGCAGTCATCATTAAAAAGCCAACAAATGTTATATACTGGTGAGAGGACTGGATATGGTTTGCAGGAGCAGGGAGTAAATTCTCAGATGACATTTATACTTGTCAAACAGGAGGTTTGTGTGTACCATAGCAGCATTTTTTTTTTAAAATTCTGATTTTTGTGCATCTTCTCAAAACCTAAATTTTTGTCCTCATACAGGAATCATACAATAATACTTCTCTACAGTCCAAGTTGAAAGAAGAGCAAGTTGAGTCTGCAGTGGCCTCTGAACAACCCCTTAGTAATGTTTCAGGTGAGGAATTTAAACTGACAATTTTGGAATAAAGAAAAAATTGTAAGAATTAAATAATGACATTTTGAATTTGCTCATCAGCAAATGTATTATTTCCCAAATATCTTGTGACAGTCAAATCTGTTTTGTTAACTGAACGTCATAATCAACTGCTACATCAGGGAAATTCTGCCTCTGTGGATGAATTCCAGCACCATTGTACTGAGCTGTTGGAAACGGTAGTGCAGGTCTTCCCAAGCTGCTGCAGATTCTGTTAGAGCAGAACAACAACTACTGTCACTAGCTACAGTTTAATTTAGTGGAGTTGGAGTATGTTTAGCCAGGAGATGAAATTTGGGAAGCAGCTTGACAACAACACAACAGCAGTCAGTAGGGAAAGCATAAGATAGAAAGGGATGAGGCTAAAAGGCTGGCAGAGTCTAAACATTGAAAATAACAGTGGAAGATTATTCACCAGTAAACAGGTTGCGTGTGCAGCATATCCCAGTGGTACAATATCATGAGTGCCGAATCAAAACAGTATTTGGCAGAGCTTTAAAAAAATAAAATAAAAAACAGTTCCCTTTAAAATAATTTTACGGGCCATGTAATGTTTAGGGGAAAAGAAAAAAATGGCTAAAGGTTCATTGTTCAAGAGTTTTCTCTGCCTTAGTAACTTTTTCTCTTATGTTTCTTCTGACATCTTTATGACTGCTGCACCTATACTGTACCACAGGTTCTTCACACATCTCTTTAAATGGGACTGAAAATGAAGGGACTCTTATTAACCAGGAAGGGTCAACAGAAGAAACTACATCAGCTCAAAAAGATGAAGAGACCAGAGTGGTCCAGGAGGTATCCTGTTTTGGAGAGGGTAGCAGTTCAGCGGGAGTGCAGAGCCAGATCACCGATCCAGAGCATTCAATAGTTATTTCACTCGCTGCAATGAAGGACAATATCAAAGAAGAGTCTGAAGTTCATCAGGAGATATCAGAAGTAGAGACACAGGTTCCTCAGCAATGTCGAAGAGATGGTAAAATAGTTGAAAATGAACAAACTGCTATTACTGTACAGCCGTCTGCAGATGTTCACTGTGTAGATGAACAGTTTGCGGGGTCCGTATTGGTCAACAAAGAAGTTATTTGTGAAGAACTAAAAAACAGCTTGGCAGAAGGTGACGCTACTTCCAAAACTAATGCGTCAGTACAACGTAGAAGAGGACGGCCACCAAAGAAAATTAAACAAAAAGAAGCACTTGTGTCATCAGCTTTTGATGTCTTAGAAGGCCAGGAACAGTTGAACACACCTTCAGAAATAGGAGAAGGGGTTGACACATTCGCTGCAGTAGATGCAGTGAAGATTTCTTCTTCTGCATCTCCAAGATCATCTCCGATTCAGCTAAAAGAGACTTCATCTACTGTCAATCCATCTGTACAGGAGATGGCAAGCACTGATTTGGAAAACATGGACAATAGAAAGGCTGGTTCTCTGCCTACTTCAGTTTTATCATTGAGTAGCAGCTCTTCTGAAAAGCCAGAAGACCCTAAAACTCAACAGCTTTCTACGGGTGTAGAAAAAGAGGCAATTGAGGCTCCATCCATTGAAGTTTTATCTGCAAATGAAACGGTGAACTCTCCTCCATTGGACTCACCACAAGTGACACCAGGTCAGCACAAGGAACGTCGCACTTCTGTAACACTTCAGGATGCAATGCTGCTAGTTGAAGCAATGAATCAGTCGACAATGGAAAATATTTTCCGGTCTTCCGAAAAACTCTTATCACCTCCAACGCATTGTGCTCCCTGTGTGGATACCTTACAAACAGTAGACAAAATCCCAGCTGAGCCACAGAAACAGAATCTTCCTGTAAAATCTCAGGTTAGTGTAGAGAACAATGAAACCCACAAAGCATTTGTTACACCACAACAACAGCATGTCTTATCAAATGCTGCTACTCAAACTTTTGTCCAGCCATCTCCTCACCCTGTAACATCTAGAAAACTGACTCAAATCAGGCCTAAAATAATAACTGTTGTGCCAAGAGTAGGATCATCTCACAATAGAGCATCATTGTATACAACAAAGGTTTCTTCTATAGAGTCGACAACTACACACAATAGTTTTCTTGCAACTTCTGGACTTGCAGGGTTACCTCTGGCAATGCCTCCTCTTTCCAGTCTTCCCCACAAACAGCTGACTAAACCATCAGCAAATCAGCATACAGGTGGTCCACCACACAAAAAGATAACAATTATAGTTCCAATACGGTTGGCAGCAGTGGGACTAAATAAACCTCAGCCACAGACAACAGTTCTGAAAGCAAAGCAAGAGACAGCAACGCCTCGCGATGCTCCTGTTACATGTGCATCTGCACTGTCAACTTCAGCCTCACAGGAGTTAAGTGTTTCAGCTTCCAATGACACAGCATTCTCTCAAAGTGAAAACACAACCGACAGCCCTGAATCTCCAAAACAAACTGCCTCTGTTTCTGAAGTGATACGCACTGCTACAGAAACCAGTTTAGAACAGTCAGTCAAGATAATACCAGCATCGCAGCCGACTGTTGATCAGAAGCTCACTGCAGTGGTCAGATTAACCAAACTCCCGTTTTCAATATCCCCCAATGAATCTGTTTTGGTATCAAGACTGCCTTTAAAAGGATTTTCTGAAGGTACTATGCAAGAGAAGTCTTCAAAACCAGCAATCTCAGAGATGCTAGATTCATCTTCAAGCATTAGTTTAGATGTGACCGAAATACCTATTCCTGTGACTCTAAATACACCTCAGAAGTCAGAAGAGTCAAATAATCAAGAGTGGGCTCAATTGTCATCTGAAACATTCACTGTCATGAGAGAGGAACCTGTTAGTGAAGATATTCAGCCACCTACATCAGCCACATCTGTTGAACCCATTCCTAATTTGGACAGCAGTGAAGTGCAGAAGAATGAATCGGCTGCCGTCATACAGCTTACCTCCATGTCCAGAGAGGCATCTGACCCTCACCTACAGATGACTAAAACACAGTTCTTGGCACAGCTGGCAGTTTCACCGATCATTCAAGATCCAGAAAAACTGGTAAATGCAATTCAGTACATGGGAATCATAATTTCTGTGGTTACACATTGAAATTGATAGTCATTGTGTTATGTTTTTTTTTCTCCTTTTTTTTTAATTTTTTTTCCACTTTTTTTGGGTTTTTTTTTTTTTTTTTTTTTTTTTTTTTTTTTT
>VOQK01010443.1:11976-26820 GCA_015052645.1 Benitochromis conjunctus | reverse complement strand
TTAACCACATTTAAAAAAAAAAAAAAAAGACCTGATCTCCTCTTTAAAGGCTAAATGAAGTCCACATAAAGAGGTGGTTGCATAAATCTCTGGATAAAAGCTTCACTTTGTTCACTTTACTGTCTCACCATAGGCACCAGGTGTGCTAGGGTTGGCAACTGGAACAATACACGGCTAAAAATGTAATATTAAATTACAATGTAATATATTACCAAAGCATTAAGAGTACTTTATGAAACGTACCTGTTCATAACTTTAGCCTTCATGTCACAGAGCTTGAATTTCCACCAATTTGCACCAGCAGAGCTGAGGGTGCACTCCCGGTCATCAGATACATGCACGAAACAAACATTGACCTTTGAACTGCACCCTGACACTAACACACAACCAGTGAAAGGACGCTAGCGGTCACAGTGATAGAATGGTTCTGTCTGCTCGAGCCAGTAAGCAGCCTCGGTATTAGCATTCTGAACTACCTGAAAACAATCCAGGGCAGATTTACAGGTGAGGAAAACAGCGAGGGACAGAAATCCATACAGGACGAGACTGAGTACATCAACTTTCACCATCTATAGAAACTCTATATACAGGTATAAACAGGTATGGAAGGACAGGGACTGATATGGACTGCACAATATGAACATCAAAGACAGAGGCCCTAAATTATCCCTGATCAGCAGGATCACCATGTTTTATAAGGCAGCAGCCATAACCTCTGATTGTGTGGTCCCTGGAAGCATTTAAGCGGTCCGTTAGCATCGATAATAACCCAATCGATATATCGATGACTGATAAACGTGTGTCAGAGTTGACTGTATGTCCACTGTGTTCGCTCCGTGTCTTCCTGACACTTTGATGGCTCACTCTACTTTAATTGTGGTCTTCAAGTTCCTCTTCATGTTGCAAGCCCGACTCGTGCAGGTAATCAGTCCTCGTTACAGGTGTCTCTGTTTATTTGTATGAAACATCTGGAAACACCAGCCTGACTGTGTGACTACACTTCTGATATTTCTGTTTCTCTGCTGAAGCAGCTTCATCACTCAAAACCATGAAAAGACAGAATGCACTCACTTTAATCAGACAAGTCCATCAAGTGCTTAACCTCCACCCTCAAGGCTGAGTGCGCACGCACGCACGCAGACACGCACGCACACTTGTGCATGAATAAGCTTGATGAGATGAGTCTAACCCCAACTCTGTGCTGAATGTGTGAAGGTGCTGAAAAGAAACAGTTTGAATCATTAAATGATGGCAGTGAGCTCTGTGAGTTCAGCCACGACCGCCAGGCTGAACCAATGAAAATGCTGAAAATGTGCAGCAGTAAATAAAAAAACAAACAAACAGGAAGTGACAGACTGAAGGCAGCGATAAAGCTGACCAACAGGAACAGGAGGCCTGATTCCAGCCTGAGATGTCATCCCAGAGCCCCACTAACAGGTTCAGGTTTAAATGGTCATCAATTAAAACACAGCTCTAGAATATCAATAAATGACTGAGCTGTACAATAGAATAGAGTTAAGGGAGGGTTGGTGAGGCCTTAGATCCAGGAGCAGGTGGCAGAGGGAATCTGAAGGTGGTCCAGTTTGGTGGATGGGATTATGTTGTTGAACGCTGAGCTGTAGTCCATAAAGAGCATCCACACATAGCTCTTCCTGTTCTCCAGAGGGCTCAGCACTCTGGGTGAAGGGTGATGGACCGACTTGCTCTGTAAGCAAACCGGTGTTGGTGGATGGTGTTATTTCTGATGATTCCTCTGAGTGTGTGGTGGCACCTTTGCAACATCAGTCACATGACCTTCCCGCTCTGTCTCAAGTCAGGTGCTGTCTCCATAAGTGGATTCAGCTCATGTTCACACAGGGAAAGCCATCCAATCACGTGAGCTTTTTCCTGGCAGCACTTCCTTCTCAAGAACGCCTGGCCTGCAGTCGCTAAAATGGGCAGGTGTGTGTGAGTGAGTGTGTGCGTGTCTGTGTGTGTTTGTATGTATGCGCATGTCTGTGTGTGCGCATGCATGTGTGTGTGTGAAATGTTGACTTGCCCACTTGAGCCTCTCTCCCCTTTAAAGCCAGTGCTTATCAATCAAATGTGTAATTTCCACCTGAGAGGCTGTGAGATTTCTTCCCATTAAGCTCTTAAGCTGCTGATTTCTCTGATTAGCTCCTCCTCTGGCTCGGCGGTAATCATGCTAAGGAGCCCTAACGAGGCCTAACGAGGGTGGCTCACCTGCACAGGGCGTCCGAGCGGCAGGTGCGCCGCAGCTCCAGACAGCTGGCTTTGTGCCTCTCCTGGTGGGAACAGGATGGGACAATGGTGCGACGGCGACGCTCAGCGCATGCCTGGTCCGGGCACGAGCAGAACAGCAGAGGGTAGCTCAGCTCCCATGACACCCGCTCAAAAAACTGCCGCAGGGCCTGAAACACACGGCGGGAAAAAAAGGTAAACAAGACCAGGACGCAAGTCTGAAATGTGGTACAGGTGATCGAGTGCAGCGCAGGTAACAGGAAGCAGGTGAACATTACAGACTGTGGGTGTCGAGACAGTTTAATGTGTTCTTCCGTTTTCACTGACTGTGTAACCTGCCATCTGTGACATCTACAGGAGGCGGTTTAAAGCTGCAAGCTGCCTGTGTTCACAGGCACCACTATCCCGGGACACCACAGCTGGAGGACAAAAGAAAGACTTTCACTAAAAACACTAAACTATTATTCCTTGGTGTCTGCATTTATCTGGAATATAAACTAGGAATTCCCAAATTAGGAAAAAATATCTGGAAAGAGAAAAATGGGAAGGTGGTCTGGCTCACTGAGGAGGAATCTGCAACATCACTGGTCCCTTTGATTTAATCCTCACTAGCTTTACGATAAACCAGAAAGACAGGTGTCCACAAGTGTCCAGGTAAAATGTTAATAAGAAATCTGAATGATTCAAAATGAGCTATGATTTTTATTATAATGGAATTTCCTCAGTTTAAACACATGACATGTTTTCTCTTTTCTACTGAGAATAAAATCTGGATTTCTGAGATCACTGCATTCTCTTTTTATTTATTTTAATTCAGCGTGAAAACTTTGTCAGGATTGGGTTTGTACACAGATAAGTTGTTCACGTCACACCTGGAGGAAGCCCTAAGCGTGAAGCTCCCGGCCTGGCGCGCCACAGTGACATCAGTGCTGACGTGGTCTGAGGAGTTTCTGTGGCTCCACAAATCTCACTGACAGCTGATAAAGGAACGTCGAGGAGGAAAAGCTTTGTGTTATGGCACAGTGACCTCTTTAAAGTGACCTATGCTTTCACTAATGTTTGTAGAAGCGGCCTTGTAACGAGGTGCTGGATGTTATACACCGGTGTGAATGGGTCTGAAACACCTTGACTCAAAGATCAACAGGTCTAAGTGTTTTTTTTAGAATCCCAGTGAAGGCCTAAACTTCTTTGGAGGCAGCTCATTTGTTTTGCTTGTTAGAATTTGTCAGAATTGTTTGTGTCAACATTTTGAGCCATAAACTGTAGATAAAAGATGGACTTTGTCTGCATTTTTTCTCATGTCCATCAGGGGGTGACTCCTCGCGTCTGATTGGATAGAAGTCTGTGAGGAAACGAGCATCCTGTTCAGCTGGTCTCTGAGCTCAGTTAACTGCTTCCTGTCAGGTGTGACTGAATCAAACAGGAAGTTACCTTTCGCATTATTATAATTGCAGGGTCGTGACCTTACAATATAAAACGCCCTGAGGAAATATCAAAGCTGAATCATGGCGAGTCCAGACTTACTTCAACCGTGATGTTTCCTGACACACTCAGAGAGGCTGCTCTAGATCCTCACAGTAAAATCTGGAGCAGTGAATCTGTGTTTGGGCATCTTCAGTGTCACTTACTCACAGTTGGTAAAAACTCCTCGCTACTCTGAGCTGGGAGTAAAACTGGCAGTTTTTCTGCAGGTGTTTGGCTGTGGCATGGTGATGAGGACACACAGACTTATTGGATTTCAGAATATTCCCAGGAGTCTATGATCCATGGAGTCCAGGGGTGTTCGGCTCAGCCTCGGAGCTGTGGAGCAGAATTTAGATGCTTTCTCGGGTGGAAAATAACCATATTAAAAAGCATTTAAATGCTGCACTTTTACTTGACTGTTTTTAAAGGTTTTATTCCAACAAACAGTTTGTGTAATTCTGTCACTGACGTAAAAGCAAAGACGAGGAGGAGGAAAATGAAGCATTAATAACCTTTCAGCCTTTAGAAAGCTTTTAGCGTCACAGCCTGCACAGCACTGACACCATAACACCAGCTCTGCTGTCCAGACGCCGTCACATCATCATCAGAGAGAACCTTGGATGGTTTAACCCTCTGTGGTCTATTGACGCGCCGGCGCGTCACACCAAGATCGGCAATAAAAGGGGGCGTGGTATGGGGGCGGGGCCGCAATGCGATTCCGTTTTGATTTGTGTTGACAGTGCATATTGCCCTAGACCCCAGAGGGTTAAACATGGAGGCCGCTAGTAAATGCTGTAAATGATGCTCGATCACTCTGAAGGGTGCTGAGACACGGGCAGCTGTCAGTGCTGGCTGTGTGCTAGCTGCACATGTCCCTTTTTTTGTGCTGGTGGAGCATTTTTAATGACATCATCTGACCAGTAATATGGCTGCTGTGACGTTACTGTACTAACAGACTGTCTGAGAAGGCAGAGCTCCAGGTTTGCTGAGTGAGATTCGAGGATTTTAATTGGATGTTACCGAGCACTGATTAGCAGGTATCTGTATCTTAAATATGATGCTGGGTACGCCTGCATCATAAATTATATCATACGCCCGAAATACTGCTTTATGTTTTTATACTTCATAATTTACACCTGCAGGTATCACGACCTGATAAACGGATTAGTCTGTGACTGAGTGCTGCATGCTCTCAGTTCACATGAACCAGTTTCAGCCAGAGGCTCATGTGGCTCAGGGAAAAGCTGTTATTTTAATTTTATTATTGACAAATACAGTGAAGAACTGGCAGGAAAGCGGAGGGAGAGAGAGACGGGAAGGCATGCGGCAAAGGGCCGCGGGTCGGACTCAAACCTGGGCCGGCCGTTCTCAGCCTTATGGCAGGCGGTTGCCTGCTCAATGCACTGAGCTCAACTGGCACCCAAAGTGGTTATTGACAAATCAGAAGGTTGGAGGTTTGATACCCAGCTACTGCAGTCTGCATGTCGAAGTACCGTTGGGCAAGCTACTGAAGCCTGTTGCATCCATCAGAGTGAGTGTGACTTAACCCTTAAGCCTACTTGGAAATCCTTGAAAGTTCTTCCAAACCTTGCAAAGTGCCCCTAAGTACACTTAAGGGTTAAACCAGGTGCTTCAGTACAGAAAAACGTGCCTGTGTGGCCTGGAGGATGAGGCCTGAATGACTTTCAGCACTCAGAGTAAAACAGGGCTTATTAAGCACCCCCTGCCTGTGACCAGCAGTCTGGGTCAGAGCCATGTTCCCTGTCTTTAAACCGCCTCCCCGCTACATTTCCCACATTCCCCGCCTCTGATGCTGGAGCAGGATCTGTTGCGGAGAAGTTCAGAGTTTTTTTTGCCGCTGAGCTGAAGGTCAGGCAGTTTTCTCACTGCTTTGGATTTCCCCTCAAACTTGAGTTGCCGCACCCACCTTCTGACACCGCTTCCTGCTGCACGGCTCCTGATAGGCCACAGAGGGCTGCGGGGGCGTGGTCTTGCTGCAGATGGAGTTGTAGGCAGATCGGAGACGTTTACACGTCTCGTTGAGGTTACAAGCCTTTGCCGCATCCAGACAGGGGTTACAAGGTTTCCCTGCCTCGGAGCACGGGCTCATCTTGGTCAGAGATGAATCTGCAGAGAGAGAAGAGATAAAAGATGAATTAACAAGACTCACACACGTCTTTGTGCCCAAGCTCGCACTAATTTGTGTGCTTAATGAAATAATCTGCTGAAAGATAATTGAACATTTTCAGAGAGCGACTTGACTTTCTGCTCCAATCAGCAAGGCTGTAATCACTCCACTCGCGGTGCTCTCGCGTCTCACAAAAGGCACTTTTAGACTGAAAGCTTCGATTTCTGTTTTTATGATTAACCGTGTTTTTCTGCTTCTGCCGGGGGTCAAAGAAAAACAAAAAACAAAAACAAAAAGAAACTCAGAGGAACAACAGAAAGTCACCTAAAGTCACCCAATAATAAGAACACTACTACAGCATGCACCATAAGACACGTCATACTCGGACGTCCACAGAGTCACTCACAGTCCAAACGTAAGAAAATAAAGAAGTTAGCATCTATGAAGATAATATGAATAATAACTACAGAGAAGCTTCACTTATTGTAGAAAAGTGAACATTTCGCCTCCTGGGCAGCCATTCTGGTCGGACCTGTCCTCAAGAGAGGAGGTTGGCCTGGGAACGCCTTAATGTTTCCCCAGATAAGCAGGAGAAGGTGGTGAGAGGGACCCCGAGACTCAACTTCAGATCAGCAGAAGAAAATAACTGAATGATGTAATATGTTTTTTTAGATTTTAACTTTTTTTGAAGGTTCATAATGCACAGGATATTGTTCAGTTTTAATAACACGTGAACTTTTGTACTAACCTGTTTTTATATATTATTTAACATCAGTTTATTTAAAGTGTGTTTCTGCTTCGCTGTCTGGAGTATAATGTGTAATGTTGATAATGAAGCAGCATGGTTCATTATTGAAGAATCATTTTTTTAGTCGACTAAGAACATCCCTGATTTATCTAACCTGCGATCTTTGTGTGAACCCAGTGACATGTTTGTACTGAATAACATATCAAAATCATACAAATGATATGTGAGTGATTGCTCCGTCAGCCCACTAGCCTCCACCTGCATGTTCATGCCCAGTAATCACAGCATGACAGCAGAGTGATCGCAGATCACATCCATCACCATGATTGGACAGGTTAAAGGTCATCATTGTAATTGTGTTTCTTCCTAAAACAGAAAACTCTAAATACAAAGTTGAGATTTTATAAATGATATTTTTATCAGGATGTCTGAGTTGTTGTGATGAATTCAGATAAACTTAAATGAAGAAGAGCTGTCTTTCTTTGGCACGCTGTATGAGCTCATGTGACTAATCCTCTGTAATCCTGCATAAACCACTTACTGCTTAAGTTTGCTCCATGATTCAGAGCCAATCAGTCTGCATCCTTCTTCAAATATATAAAACTACTTTTATATATGGGACGTGTCTAATAGAGAGACTCGACATCCACACAGAAATATTTTAACAACTCAGATTGCGAAGAAAGAAAACCGCACAAAACATCAATCAGTGCTGCACACAGACCCACAAACCGACACACAACACGCCTCCGTCAGTCAGGGCGCCCTGCTCTCAGAGCCAGCTTACTGTGACACAATCCTAAACAGCACTGCATCCGCCTGCTCGCATCCACCCAACAAACAGCAGCATAGAGGCCCGTCCTCCTTCCATCAACACCTTCAGCTCCATCAGTGCACTCACCATGTGACCTAATTAGGACGGTGACAGAAGGCGGTGTGAGTGGAGGAGATGGAGGCTTGCTTCTGTGTCCTACAGCTGTGTTCGGGTTTAATAGTGAGTACGTTGCAGGAGCAGTGAAAGTGCTGTAGTCGTGTCCGTGTCAGGTCTGAGAGCTGCAGTCACATGTACCCACATTTATTCACATGTAATCACGTGTAACCACCTGCATTCACATGTGCAGCGGTGCTGATTAGCATCTGCTGACTGTGTGGCAGACTGCTCTGACCACCACCGCTGAGGCCGTGCAGGACGTTTCTGATGAAGGCATGATACACCTGGACACGCCCAGACCGACTGATCCTGGGTCAGTTGCTAACAGGCAGATAGTCTTATGTGGAAGTGAAACGGGCCAAAGGACTGGCGGGCATGTCTGGCGGGTCTCTGCTTGCTGGCTGCAGAACATTACAGGGACAGGCGGTCAGCTGACAGCCTCTGAGGCGCTGATTAAACGCTATCATCAGCAACGTGGTGAGACACAGCGTGCTTCATCGAGTCTGATCCGTTTTACCTGAGTGCTGATAAATGTGTCTGACAGACTGAGGTTTCTTTTCATGAGCAGCTTCATCCAGATACTGAACGTCCTGAGTTTAGTGGGTTTAAATGAAGCTCTCCTGATCGTGCCCAGCTCCATTTTTCACTCATGGACTTTATCAGAGTGGCTTTGCATGATTCACAGTTAAGAATCATCCATCCTGTATCGTCCTGTTCCCTGATGGCCAATGTCTGGAAGCCTGCTGAGGAGCAGTACACAGTGTGTGTGTTCATTTCTTTACATTTACTTTATGCCATTAATGTGTTGTTAAACTTTAATTAAACACTGGCCACTTTATTATTTACACGTTGTTAGGATGTGGATGGGCTCTTTTCATTCAGAGTTGCAAGCTGCTGTAAACATTCCTCAGATTTTGTTCCATTGTATGACATCATCATAACATCATCACACAGTTTCTGCAGGTGTGTTGCTGCCTCTGTGATGAAGGTGAAGGTGCTCTGTTGGACTGAGTGCAGCAAACTCGTCGTCATGTTCAGAAACCGGACTGTTTCTGTTCTTACTGACAGGTCTGACACAGCGTGGTCTTCTGCTGCTGCAGCCCATCTGCTTGAAGGTTCAGAGATGCTCTTCTTTTGTTGGTTGTAATGAGTACCTTTCTATCAGTAGTCTGTCGTTTCTCCTCTGACCTCTGAGCTCAGCAGGGTGTTTCCTCCCAGAGAGCTGATGGCCACTGATGCCTGTGAGCTCAGAGGTGGTTGGTGGTCAGCAGATCAGCAGAATCTGAAACACTCAGACCAACAACCACACGGCCCTCAGGCCCTTAAAGCACCTTTCTTCATCACTCTGATGCTCACTTTGAACTCGTGCTGTGCCACTCTGCAGATCTCGGTGTATATCCAACACCAAGTAAATACAGGGCCAGTACCGCTGATACCAACGCCCATAGTGATATTTGTAACTATTTATAAAGGCAGCTGATGTCAGGGAGCAAAGTGTGTCCTGATTTATGAGATGAACCATCATCAGTTTGCAAATTCTGAAGACATTTTAAATATCATTAAATCACTGTGACTTTTACTTTAAAATAAGGATTTAATGCGCACACATCTTCCAGCTTTTATTTTGAAACTGGGGTTTTGAAGAGCTGAATGTAGAGGTGTCTGTCTCTAAAGCTCTCTGTCTCAGTGTCTATAGTTTAACTGTGCTGCAGGCTGTAAATAAAGCAGACAGTCAGCACAGACATGTTTCATAGCTCATGTTCGTGGTGTATAATTTTATCAATAAATGACTTATTTAACACGCTTCAATGAGCTGAACTTAGAGGATAGAAACAAAGCATCAATCTGATACTATCGATACCTGGACGACGCCCACATAGTTTGAACTACAGTACGTTTCACACCTAAAGGCACTGAGCTGCTGCTGTGCGATTGGCTGATTAGACATCAGTGTTAACAAGCGGTTGAACAGGTGTACCTAATAAAGTAGGCGGTGATTATGTATTATGTGGTGTGCTCAGAGACTCAGGGTGCGTGGGTCGTGATGTTTGCTGTTCTACCTGTAGCAGCAGAGCTGAGCGCATGTCTGTCGCCCTCACATGATCAGGATCTACAGAACGACGATACCTCCTCATCACTAGGGCTACGGTGAGATCCAATCACACGTGTGAATG
This sequence comes from Benitochromis conjunctus, assembly GCA_015052645.1. Taxonomy (NCBI): domain Eukaryota; kingdom Metazoa; phylum Chordata; class Actinopteri; order Cichliformes; family Cichlidae; genus Benitochromis; species Benitochromis conjunctus. The sequence goes on along the minus strand of VOQK01010443.1, from coordinate 17,134 downwards.
TCACACCGGTGTGTCGAGTGTGAACACACACGTGTGGACACCATTAAGTCCCAGCCTAACACATCCAATCACACAAGTCCAAAGGAAAAGACAGCTGTATCTGCGGCTCAGAGTCGGATCATGAAGCGTGGCATCGTGACATTTGCCTCAGTGTTTTAACAAATTTACATCAGTGACTGACAACACCTCCAGATTCATGCCCTCCAGTGCTGAGCAGAGAAATCAAAGGCTTCCTGTGAGGCAGAAAACTGGGCACGATCAATGAAGTCCCAGAAAAAATAATCTCATGCAGAGAGTCCTCCGAGGAGCGGAGCCTCCAAACCGCAGAAATATGAATTAAATTGGCTTTTCCTCGGTGGAGGTGTGAGCTCAGCGCGCCGGTTTCTCTGTTTACACAAAAACCATCGAGCTGAACCTCCTCACACTTTAGCAGTGAGAGCAGAACGGGACACCGGAGGCAGATTCATCCACTCTGGGAGAGTGGGGGATGGTGTCAATACGATGATAATATGATTATTATATGAACAGATATCATGTGTGTGCTAAACCGAAACCTTTTAAAAATCACTTCTTTAAAGATGATTCAAATTCATAAGAAAAAGTTAGAGGTGGTGGGTTTTTAGGTAACAGCTGGTCCCTGCAGGTTCTCAGGCTCAAAGCTGTGAACATTTATCCATCCTAGACCTTCAGACAACTTGACCTCCAACTCTGACCTCAAGGTCAGAGGTCCGGTTTTTACAACCCCAGAAGGAAGTGACCGTGGATTTTCATATTTATGCTATCTAGCAGAAACCACTGTCAGTATTTTATACAGCAACAACATGCTTCTGCTGATCGTTGATGTAATTTCCTTCCATGAAGACGCTCAGCCTGTAATTGCTGCTCAGATCTGCAGCCGCGCAGCAGCGTCGTTTCACCCTTTGAACTTCTGCACCGCGTCTGTGTCGATACAGCCAGAGTGTGCCGAGGTGACGGAGAGGACACCGCTGAGAGCTGCCATCACCTCCGACTGACGCCTCACTAATTAAATATGAACGTGGTCACCATCAATGCACCTCTGCAGGGTCCTATCAGCCCCTTCACACTGCAGATAACACACATACACATTCACAGACACACACACAGACTCTCCGTGTGCTGCACATGTAGATGGATGGGATGTGGATGGGATGCTCTCTGGTGCTTCAAAACATTTTATTATCAGTGACAGAGTCTGCCCTCATGGAACATGTTCTTCTTTGAGCTCAAACATCTACTGACAGAGTACCATCCACACACACACACACACACACGCACACACACACACACTAGCTGTTGTGTGTTTCCAGGAAAGCTCGAGCTGTTGAGGCGTTGCTTCGTGGCTCCATGAAAGCAGAAATTCGAGCCATTGTGAAGACGTCTTCACCACCCACACATCTTTCAGGAAGCATCACTCGTACTTTGACTGCACTCACAGGAGTGTTTTGTCGTTAAATCTGATGCAGAAAAATAAAAACCAGAAGGAAAGTCAAACCCAGATCTGTTCTAGGTGCTCTTTAAATGACTTCCCTGACTCTCCGGTTATGTTCTAAAGACTGTGGACTCATTCACATGTGAAAGATTCAGGATGAGCTTTTTGGACCGAGTTGTCCTGTGGAAGCGTTGTTTTGATTGTTCTCATTGTTTTCTACTCTACTTTTACTTTGTGCTTTTACTCACTGATCAGCTTGTGGTTTTGGTTCTAAGGGTCTTAGCTGAATGTTTACCATTGTCCACCCACAGATGTACTGAACTCTGACCTCTGATGAGGAAAGGGATCAATGATAATTTATGCAGGATGTCTGAGAGGGTGAAGAGGCAGAGCTGCTGTGACTGAGTCATGCTGCTTTATGCATAAACTGCACGAGAAGCCAGCGTCCAACATTCCCAGCAGTTGTTCCGCTCATGCTAATGATCTGCAGAAAGTTTTTGTTTTAAGCACTTTCCCAAAAAATCTGTCTGCCCATCATCTGAGTGCAGAGAGGGAATCGTCTGGAAATGATGGAGCCGTCCACTGTCGAGCGCTTCCAAACTTTTCACTTTATCCAACTGAGCAGAAAACGTTTGACAGGCAGAGAGAGGAGGTGGAGGTGGAGGAGGAGGACGCTGAATGAAGAGCGATGAGCTGTAACTCTGTTTGTCTCCAACAGCAAACTCTGATCATACTTTTGGGTTGGTAGGTCTTTCTTCCAGATCAATCATGAATGAGCTAACCGGGCTGGCAGAGCTGATGATGAGGAGGTTTCAGAGCCTCCTGAAGGGATCAAACATGTTGGAGAGGGCTGCTGATTCACTCGAAGGCCGTCGATTGGGTAGGATGTTGTTTACTGTAGTAGATGATGTCGAGCACGGCCTCTGTGTCTCCAACTCGGTAAATGTCTTCCCTCGGAGCAACTCCCTGAGATTCGTTCCTATTCTCATTAGAAAATAACACTTTAATTATGTGGCCACCCAGTTATTCACACAGCTAGATTTCTGACTTCATTTTGGAAGGTTGTTGCTTCGCCTGCTGATGGCGCTGAGCTGCAGATGTGACATGAAGTTGCTCTGATGCAAAAATATGCATTTGTATAAATTTGACTTTAATTTTCTCAAAATATTCCAATACACCACATTCATTGCTTTGATTTTGCTAGTTTCATGCAAGTTTTTTTTTTTTAATTCCATGAGATTCACTTCCTCATGACAGAGCTTTGTGCTGTTGATAAGATTAGTCTGTCTTTGTCAGACAACATCACTGTTCTCTGTCACTGGTTCTCTCGTGGAAGACATACAGAACGTTTCACAGTAAAGCAGAAGAAAAGCTGAAAGATGATTAAAGTTCAAATAAAGGCAGTTAAAGGTACTGGGAGGTGCATGTTATGTAAGGCTTTAAAGGCAAAATGACTTTGAGATCAATCCTGCAGTATACTGTGGACTCTGACACTAGGATCTGACCGCAGGATTCAGACTGACATCTCATGGACCCTCATCCATGAGATGTCAGTCTGAATCCTGCGGTCATGCTCTGACTTTGTAGAAAGCCCCAAGCGAAGAGACAAGTGCAGCAATCTGAGCAATAAACCTCTGATTTTGTTTCTCAAATTATAAAATACAACAAAAGTTGATCTTCTACAGTCAAACCAGCTTAGGCTGAGGTTCAGTTGCACAACTGGGACTTGGTAGTTGGTCACGTAGAGAGGATGCACTAGCAACCTGTCCTGGGTAGTTTTTAGGAGGAGTTAGAATCTCTATACATTTTGATCCAAGCAGTTACATCACTGATACAGGTCACACTGAGCAGAGGGAGAACTGGCAGTAATACTGGGACAGAAAGAGAGAGTCATGCATCATCTGATGAAGATGTAAGCGAGAATGGAGTAGGAGCAAGAACATTTCCTTGAGGAACACCTTATTTCTGTCTGACATCAAATCACTTCAACCAACTGTGCTGGTGTTCCTAACTCAAGAGTCTCACTTTCTGGGTATAGAGATAAGCTTCTATCTTCTATCGTGATCAAGTTAGTGTGGTCAGACGTTATCAGCCTCTCATAGGGCTTTTTTCAGTTTTAAGCACCTCCCCTCACAAATCAGAAACTGCATCTCACCATCTGATAATTTTTTTCTTAGACCTGACCAAGTAGCGCTTAAACCAAACACAAAAAAAACTCTAGAATAAGTCTTTGTCCTTGAGCTGACAGCCACTTGAGGCCTAAAAGCCACTTCCTCAGCGTGACATCAGCACCATTTAGTAAGGTGAAAACAGATGACTGAGCCTACAAGCAGGTGTTGGTCACACCTACTAGAGATGTCCACACCAGTGATGCTGTGCAGCTAATGAGCTGATGAGGTAATCAGGTGTATTAAAGCCAGTATGCAGATATAACTGAGGAGAGCGGAGCTGTTTGAACCTGTTTGCGTTGCAGCTCATTTACCAGCTTTAATGAAGCTGCTTCATCACCCTGATCGGCCTGATATCACCTCTGCCTCCACGGCAGCTTCAGCAGCTGAACGCTCGCTGCCCCGGTTGGTTTCATTAAAGTTTAGCAGTTTTGGAGTCGTTCTCGCTGAGCTGAATGTGGAGGAAACTCGACATCTTCAGCCTTGACAGACAGCACAGATAAAGCCACAATGTGCTTATATTCCTGCAGGACAGCCGGAACATTCTCATTCTCCACATCCAAACAGCGCCGGCTTTGAAGTGGGACAAAGCAGCGAGAGAACATGCACGAGGATTTAACAGCTTATGTCCAGAAATCGAAATGAAGGTAGTTCAGTGCCGCTGAGGTTTGTGCAGCGCTCGTTATGCACAGTGTTTCACGACACGTCCAGGGACATAAAGGAAACTTGTGCTTCCAGCCCATGAATAATTTCTGAATTTATGCAGCCTCCTCAGTGTTTCCATTGCACGCTCAGTTAGATGGGCGTGTTTGGTCTCTGAGGGGCAGCTAACACCTCCTCACTCCCGATTTTATCGATTCTGTGAAATGAAGCAGGCTTCCCCTGCTCCACACACATTCGTCTTAATGCTGCGTTACAGTTTGAAGCCTGTTTTAATGACTGCAGAATAAAGACTGCACAGCAGAGGCAGCTGCTTCCTCTGTGCAGGTTAGAAAAAGTCCATCACCTGGTTAGGCCGTCACTGTAAATCCGACACTAAATTCTACATCAGTATGACCAAACGCATCATTATCAATGTAACTGTACAGGAGGATGTTTCCATTTCTTCTCACAAGAACGTCATTATGAGTAAAACTCATAAAAATCCTTGTTAATGCCTTCACTGTATTTTTTATGCACTCCCTCTTCATGCTGCTTATTTGTTAAATAAAAGTTTGAAAGAAACTTTTCTGGGTCGCCTCAAACTTTTGTGTCATAAAAAGAAAAGTTCTTTAAAATGAGTATTATGCACTATTAAAATATAAATTATGAGACTACAGCAGGGTGCCAGATTTCCACTGACTGTTGTGTAAAAGTGCTTCACATTGTGCATGTTGCACTTGGTTGTGATAAAAATAGCTGCTGGGTTGGAGGATATTTTCATTAACTGTGAAATAACAGCTGCACATTTCCACAGAAACTCTGAGAGCTGCTTTTTTATGACTGACGACAGTTTTGGTTTTTAGGGACTGTTTTTTTTTTTTTTTTTATGGAAGGTTTA
>VOQK01010443.1:0-10822 GCA_015052645.1 Benitochromis conjunctus | reverse complement strand
AGTGCCACACACACACACACACACACGCACGCACACGCACACACGCACACACGCACACACGCACACACACACACACACACACACACACACACATAATGTTTTATTAAAACACTGCTCCAGTGTCCGTTATAGATATATACACACCACAGAGACACGATCTAACGAGGTCAGAAACAGAACTGGAGGGAGGAAGTGGGCGTAGGAGAGAGAGCGAGCGGTGAGATGAAGGGGAAAAGGAAAAGAGGTCGAGCTGTGACAGAAAGCAAAGATGAAGACAAGAAGGAAGACTTGACTGCAGCAGAACGGAGCACACCCACACCACCTGCAGCTCTGTCAGCTCCACCTTTCTCAGGTGACCCCAAACAGCCTGGGAAGCATTTCTGTGGTATACCACTAGGCAGCCGGGGGGTTCACACCTGCACAAACAGCCTGCAGTCACAGGTACTTAGGGAAAGTCTGACTGGCTTAGCTCTTTGACCTCCTAAACTCAACGTGTGACGACCTCCCGTACCCCTAATGAAGAGTTCTGACACCTCCATGTGTATGAGTGAAGATGTGGTCTGAGCACCATTTGAAGAGTTGCCGGGTTTTTGCAAGTGCAGCTGCACAGGCGGAGACCACCGTTACTAACTTCTGAACAAACCCAGGCATGTGGTTCTGTAAGCAGCCTGAAATATAACAGAAACCTCGCAGCTCAGAAAACAGCTTCAAGGGTTCCTGCTGGCAGGCTCTCAAGACTTAACGAGTTAATCACATTACACGTGACAGAATATCGTACCACAACAAGTTCTGCAAACTTCATACTGACACCTCAAACCATGTCCGAGTCCAAATCCTCCTTCACTCACTAAAAATAACTCTGAGTTAAAAAATAAAATGATGAGTGTCTGTGCTCCCAGCTGTTTATGTAAAGTTCGTTCTGACTGAACTAACAAACAACATACAGCTCTGCTGTGCCTAATCTAGATTACATAAAAATGGATTACCTTCTGGCAAGCTACCTGCAAGATGGAGGATGAGGGTTACTCAGTAAAGTTCATCTTCAGGGTCCCTGATGGGCAGAGAAAACACCGTCACATGAGAGGAAGATGATGCCAAAAACAGAGGAAGCTTCAGCTGAAAGAATACGTGAGATGATCCATCCACGGCTGGAGGTCTGTCATTAATCTGCTGGATTACTCACTGTGAACGTCCTGACTGTGGGCTGGGAGCAGATAGATGCAAGACGTGGCAGCTCCGTTAGACTACGGTCACATGATCACCAGCCAAAGTGACGACACGACAGCAACACACCTGGTCCCTGGCTCAAAGGCAACGGTTGCTACTGCGGTGTCCAACCAGTGTTCATATGAGTCTGTTATCTCACACAGCGAGCATCACTTTGGAGCTGACAGCTGGTTGCTAGGGGTCAATCCATATTGGTTCCCTTGGTAACCCAGTAGTGTATGTACCACACTGTCATATTAGCGGTATTCTTCGATCCAGTCCAGTCACCAACATCGCAGCATGAGTACTTATCCTGAGTTTCACTTCATTGGCTCTGGGGGTCAACATCCTGCTGTTTGCTCCTGTGCGCAGCTGAGCTCCACATATCCATCAATGAATGTAACTTCAAAGTCACACCAGTTCATCCAGTTGTGAGATAGAACCGCTTAATCACAGATTTCCTGTTTTAAAAGCTTTTCCCTATGCATGGTCCAAACCAGGTGGAACCTCTTCAAGAACAGATGGATGTTAACTGACGCCAGCCTCCACCCGAGCCCTGGATGAGCCGCCGCTGAGATGCTCTGGATGTTTGTAACATATTCACTTTTCATTTCAAAAACCAACCCCGAAGTTTGAGTCAAGATAAAATTCTGGAAAGAAAGAAGCAGATTTTTGCCGTACTTAAGAGGCTCAAAGAAAATACAAAAAAAACCCCTCTAACCAGGAAGAAACTCAGCAAGAAAACATGGCCCTCTCACAGCATGAGTAGACAAAGTGACAACGAGCTGAGGGAGACTATGAACATGAATACACAGAGGATAACAAGGGAACGGACCACAGTTGGGAGCACAGCTGAAACTTGACACTGGGACCGGGGATATACAGACACAGGAGACCAGACACAGAGGGAGGAAAACTCTAAGATAAGTAAGAACTGATATTATACTTTATACATAACGTATATGACCAATATGACCAGCAAACTACGAATCACAGAGAATATTCCACTGAACACTACTAAGTCCGGAAACACAGAAACACCAGTACCACGTTTTCAGTATCAGCCAAAAGTGTGTGTGGTTCATTAAATAACACTCAGAGAGTCTGTTTTAATTATGGAAGTGTTGAATTCTTAAATGAAGAACACTTTAATTTTGTCTTGTAAATATTTAAATATCACGTGTTATATTCGGGCTGCTGGCCTCCAAAGAGTGACTGTGTTGCATCGTGTAGCACCGGGCTAATCCTCGTCCTAATCCAAATCCTAATGCCGGTGCTAATCCTAATGTCCCCATTAAAGTCAGAATCAAATGGCTTTCTGTAACTGTCGTGCTTTTCACACATTTTTCATTAGTTCGTGCTGTTGTTGTGTCGACACGACAGTGGCACGTCCAGCTGCCTGCTACTGCACAGAACATTCAGTGAGATTAATCCTAATCTGCTAATTTCATTATGACTGTGAAAGAGCGAAACACAGGAAATATGCTTACTCTGCCAAGTTTTTACTAAAGAAACCGAAGCGTCTTGAAAAATGCACGTTAACGGGGTTTTTCCTGGTGTGTTGGTTTGATGGATGACTGACAGGGTGTGGCGCGTCAAACAGGGACGAGTCGGTGAAACTCAACAAAAGAGAAGGAAGCTGAGGAGCTCAAAGAAGCCATTTCATCTCTTTTCCTTAAAAACAACCTGAAGGGGTTTGAAGTGTCAAATGATGTTGAAAATAAAATGAAATGTAACCCCTGAAAGCAGATAAACAACGCGGGAGGATAAAAGTTTAGCTGTTAAAGCGCTGAAAGAAGTGGCAGCCAGAAAACTGCTCCTGAATCGAAATGAACCCTAAAACTAACTGTTAAAGACAAGTTTTCTTTCTTCTTAAAAACAGAGAGGCCAGGGAGGGTGCGAGCACTTAATCACTTAAAGCAGAGGAACGCACAGATTAAAGGACTTGGTGAAAAAGTTGAACTGAAGGTCAAAACAGAGATCCAGACATAAGTTTAGGTGGAGCAGAAACCAGAAACTGAAACTTTGGCTGAAGTGGAAGAAGAAAACCAGACGAAGTGGAGCAGGGTCGGCTCATGTCCCAGAGCTGAGGAAGTGAAAGCAGTGGAAGTGATGGACAAAGGTTCAGGTGCAGGTGCAGATGTAGCGCTCTGCAGGGACTTCAGTGGATAAGCTGTGTGCTCATGGAGTAACGACATGAAAGCACCTGAGATCATGAGTCAGGTGACAGCAGTGCATCGATCAGATTCCACTCCAGCCCTAACGCTGTGCTGTGATGCAGACCAGCTCCGTGGTCCAGGTCACAGTTGGAGCCTTCAGAGATGGACAGGGGTCAGAGGTCAAACTGTGATGCTCTGTGTGTTCTATCAGAACCTGCATGAACGTTTGAGCTCCAGCAGCTCGTCTGTTGGATCGGATCACACAGCCAGCCCTCGCTCCCAACGCGCAGCAATGTCCCTGTTGCTGGTTTGCTCTGATAGATCCCGCCCCCTGCAGACTGGGAACGCCAACAGCACTGCAGGTTTTGAGATGTTCTGACCCAAACTGCCCATTTTTTCTTCTTCTAATATCAACTCTGAGGACAACATGTTCACCTGCTCCCTGATAGATCCTGCCCACTAACAGCAGCCATGATAGAGAGCGGTCGCAGAGCTAGGCCTGAGCATCCTGTGGGCGTGACAGGTAACCTGCCATCATGCTGACATACCTGCAGCACCTTAGCTGGCTGTCCTCTGACCTCAGCTCAGTTCAGGTGCATGTTCGGCTAACAGTGAGTGATCTCTTGATACTTAAGCACCATTTCTCACTTTGCTGTGATGATGAAGCGAACAGCTGCAAGGAAGTGTCTGAAGTCAGAGTGAATCTCAGAAAAACAAACTTGCCTCCTCTGAGAGTGGAGGACGCCGGGCGGATGGCGTCCTGAGCGAGCGCACAGACCAAGCTGCGTCAGACGAAACGTCTTCCTCCCCTGTGGTTAAATTATCTGCTCCGCTCGCCTTTCTGCTGCCATCAACTCTCCTCGCTTTCTGCTTTTCCAAGCTCTCGTCTCACATTTCTCCTCCTCTCTTATCATCTCCACTCCTCTCGGTTTTCTTTCCTCCCATCGCTCCCTCCGGGCTTCTGGCGTCGCTGTTTCTCTCCTTTCCTCGTGTCCTTTCCTCTCTCTATCCTTTCATGTTCTCTTGTCTCGCCTCCTTCCTTTCTTTCTTTCTGTCCCTCTCATATCTCTTCCAGATATAATTGAGCCCGAACTGAAGTTGAACTGAGGACAGCTGAATCCTCGCTGTGTCTTTGTATCATTCCAGATGTAAATGTGGACTCTGAACAGCCTCAGACCTTGATCAGGTCAGACAGCTGAATAAGAGGAAACATCTGGAGCCATAGAGTCTCTGAAAACATGTAGAGGGGTGTAATCAATGCAGATTTGGGGCTTTAGAGATGAAGATGAAGAAGATGAAGAGCCCTTTATTTGGATGAGTGGTGATGATGAGCCCGGCCATCAGCTGCAGCATGATTGTGTCTGATTAAGTGAATCATGCAGTCTCTGAATCATGCAGCACAAAGAGGAAACAAACAAGCCATATTTAAACTACACAACCGTGGACGGACGCTTTTCAAAGTAAAACACGTCATTACAATTCAATCCAACATTAAAGTGACCACACAGAGGCTCCAACTGCTGCTTATTAGTTTCCACTGCAAGTGCATCTAAACACCATTAAAACTTGAATACCTGCAACACTTTATTTACAACTACAGTATTTATCATTTTAAGATGAATAAAAGAGCTAACATGAGCTAAAACATTATCCATGACGCCGAGCTGCAGATGTTCACTGGGAGTCACGCAGGCTGAGATGGTTTGAGCATATGTAGAGGAGGGAGGGTGGAGGATTAAGGTGGAGCTGCCGGGAGGAGGAAGGAGCGAAGGAGGACATGCAGAGGGCTGGTGAGACAGAGGAGGATGCTGGGATAGCTGAAAGAAGAAGATCTGAAACTTTATAACACAATGGCTCTTAGTGAAATGCACCCTGGGAGTCATAGTTGTTCACAGGATTTTTAATCAGACATTTTCTAACATACTGAGCTTCGTGCCTGTCCGGTAAGGTGATGTAACGTACAAGTTAAAGGAAGTTTCATTGTTTGAGGGTCAAAGTAAGTTTTGGTAAACTTGTGCCCCGGGTCCCATAGTACCAACGCAATCAGCCTAACACCAAACTCCTCCATCAGAGGGAATCTAATGGAGGTTGACTCAAACGAACTCTCAAGTTCCTCCTGTTGCATTATAATCACAGCTGCTGCTTCTGTGGGCTTTGCTCTGCACATTTCCATCTTTGGGAGGATGAACTCTCAGCTCAGTGGCTGCTGTATAAACCAAGGCTGACAGCAGCCTCGGGGTCTTTCTGCAGGTCTCTGTCCAGCATCAGCTTCACTTACAACACCTGACAGTGTAACATTACCTGCTGCTCACCGGGTATTCTTTCATATCAGATCACATACCTGTCACAACGTCGCCCCTCTGCTACTTAACGACTAAGACACCATTTTGTTTCTGAGCTGCTGCCAGTTCATCACTCTTTGTGTCTGTGAACACAACATTTCATCCAAACTCAAAGTTTACCCACCCAACCAGCCACCCACCCATTCATCATCCATCCACCCATCCATCCATCCATCCATGTTCTATTTATTGTCTTTTTATTTACTTGTTGAGCCCTGTTACCTTTGAGTAACTTTACCTTACTGGGTTACTTTGTCAGACTCTGTGTTGTTGAGTTTTTCAAAACCTAAATTCGGTTATAGGTTGCGCATGAATTTTACAAATATTGGGAATAAAGCATATCATCCCTGCTTTACTGACACATCCCCCCACCCTGACCTCCTCTCTGTGTTGATTTTGTGATTCTGGGGAGCTTTGCTGTCCCGTGTTTCTTTGAGCTGAATGTTTCAGACATGATGAATGATGACAGAATGAGGGACACCGCCCTACCCTCCAAATCCCCAAAATGGCCTTCGTGTTTTATTCAGTGAGACCTGAAAAGCAGTGATTGAGACCATGACGTCATCAGGATGATATTCACTGAGCTCAGAGATCAGGGGAGCGGGAAGCTCAATCTCTCAAAGACTTTGATACAATCAGACAGCCAGAGGAGTCGCCCCCTGCTGACCATCAGAGAAAATGCGGGTTTAAGGCACCTGTGCAGTGGACGGCTACATGCATGTTTCATGTGTTCAGGTTATGGTTGCAATGGACTGATGTGGTGCGGACAGAGCTGAGGAAAAAAAATAGCCGGTAGAGTTAGCTTGGCCTTTATTGGCGGTGACCTCTGGGCAGCCCGAGAACTTGATGGATGGACCACATATCTACATTTGCTGTGGACTGCTGCAAGCACATCAGCTGCTCTCAAAAGACAATTTGACTTCATTCATGTTTCTACTGACATGACAGGAGCCGCCCCCTGCTGGGCATCAGAAAGAGTGCAGGTTTAAGGCACTTCAGTCTGCAGACCCACAAGCTTTGCCCGTTTTTTTTCTGCCTGTGGTGGCAAGCGCTCCAAGAATGCAAACAGAGAGTTTGTTTAGAGGAGATCTCCACGGGAACGCTCAATAACGACATTTAAATTTTATAATCAGGTTTGCAGCTGCTTGTACGAGCTGAATCATTACAGCTCTAATTCGCTGCACACGCTAAAGTATTCTCACTGCGCCTGAAGTCTGCAAATAGTTAACAAGTTCTCAAGCACACACACTCACACACACACACACACACCGTATTCACAAACACTCTGTCACGCTTAGCCTTTCCCTCCAATCAATTTGCGACACTCTTGTCTGAAACGTACTTTAATGTTCCAGGGCTCTTTCTTCTTGCCACTGCTGTTTAACACACTTCTATATGATCCTCTTATCCCCCCACCCCCGTCTTCTCTTTATCAGCGTGAAGCATTCGAGCCTCTCTCGCTGTACATCTTCACATCATGCATTCAGATTCCTGACGACAGGTGAGCGGACTGCAAACTGTCCCCCCTCCCCGGCCGCAGATTGATGTTGTGTTTCGTGACGCTATGTTAGAGGTCAGATATCTTTGCGAGGACCAAAAATGTCTACTATTCTTGCAGGGACAGTCACTTATGGGGACAAAATGCCCATCCTCACGAGTTTGAAGGCATTTGTGAGACTCAAAATGTGGTTTTAGTTTTCACGGTTACAGTTATGTTATGGTTAGGGATAGGAATTCATTTTTGATGGTTAGGGTAAGCAGTTAAGGAAAGAGTTATGTCAATTAGATGTCCTCACTAAGATATGAAAACAAGTGTGTGTGTATGTGTGTGTGTGTGTTAGGAACAGAAAGTGCTTTTGAAGCTGCGTTGGTTGCAGCTTTCCTGCTTTGACCATGTTGTTTGTACTCGTGTTAATCTGAGAGAGCAGAAGCCAATTTACAGAGCTGTGAGTCTATTTCACAGCTGTTTGACCACACACACACACACACACACAGAAAGAAAGAAAGTGTAAATGACGCTGTATCGCTCGGGGCGTCTGACATTTAAACACTCCTCAGAAACGTGCGAGGCCAACATGGAGAGCCATGCACAGCTTTAATGCAGTCCTGCTAACACGCTGAAGGAGAGTGAAAAATGCATTTTTAATACATCGATTCATTTAAGTGCATCTTTTCATGAAATCCTCCATCGATGGCATCCAAAAACATCAAATCCTTTCAGTGTTTTATTTTTTGGTGCTGGCTCATTGCACGAGGATAAAGAAGATAACTCTGCAGGGATCCTGTGGTGATGATAACTGAGTCATCAGCAGCCGTGACATCAAGAGCGAGAAGGAGAACACGCTGAATCTACCTCCATCACAGCCATCAGCATTCTTTGGAACGTATGAAGGAGAAGACTGAAGGCACACATCCAACAGTTTCACTCAGTGACTGCAGGATGTCTGAACCTCACAAGCAGCTTTCAGCACCTTACAAGACCCTGGTAAATATAGTGCCTGACCTTAACCGCTTCGCTGTTCTAATTTCATCCTTCAAACATTCCTGATGAGTAACTGTGTTACATATGCCTCGAGAAAAAATGATACTTCATCAAAATGTTTTCTGAGACATCTGTTACCCACTAGCTCGAACGCTGACCGGGTCGTCAAGGCTCACTAGAGCCGGTGAGAACAACGGACTCCCGGCACATCGTTTTCAAACCCCCCCGCGGTCTTTCGCTACTCAGGTTAAACATGACATATAAGTCACTTAGATAACCTGAAAATGTTATTGTTTGGCTTTTTTCAGTGTTTTTTTGTTCCTGAGTAAATCGGTTTGGCTGAGATTAAAGTTATAGTTTTCACACAGCTGAATAAACATCAAACAGAAAACTGATTAAACAGAAGTGTGAGATGGTAGAGAATTTATTCCAATGTCCTGTTATATTTCAGATAGCAAGGAGCAGACGGCTGAGTTTATTAAACTCCACCGAGACAGCTGGTGACGCAAATCTGAAGGCTAGACCGTCCCATTTCACAGCCTCGCACTTCCGGCATTCTCGGTCTTCGAAGGACCCGGCCCACGTAGACCGTGAAGGCCGAGTCCTTCGAAGGATGCAGCCTAGGTTTTGGGACACAGCTACTATCGCAAACTTTCCTTTTTGCCAAAGTATATAGTTAGGGCTAGATCAGGTGACCCTGAATCCTTGCTTAGTTACTCTGCAATAGGTGTATGCTGCTGGGGGATTCCCATGATGCATTGAGTATTTCATCTGTTTAACCATAATAACTATTAACCCCCTCTCAGCATTTAATGCTATTTGCCCCTCCCTAAGCATGGTTCTGCTGGAGGGTTCTTCCTGTTAAAAGGGAGTTTTTTCTTCTTGCTCTCACCAACGCGCTTGCTCAGAGTGGTTATACAGGTCATTAATGCAATCTTCTCTGTATTATTGTAGAGTCTTTATCAACAACTGTTGTCATTTGGTGCTGTATAAATAAAGTTTAATTAAGTTAATACATGTGAAGATGACTGAGATTCATATACCAGGACCTGTAAGTATATTTCATTATCCTGTCATGGTCTCTCTCTGGATGTTTTAAACTTAGAAACAACACGTAACTCACGCCACTGATCTCACACAACGCTATAATTACACACATACAGCAGTACAGCAGAGGACCGTCTGCTCCACCAGCAGCACTCTCCACAAAGAGCTGTGCTAATCAAAGCTTTTTATTGGCCACTAAAAGAGCCACACCACCCACACCTGACACACACACACACACCTGACACACACACACACACACACACACCTGCCCTCCTGTGGCTGTACACTCAGACACTGAAGAGTGGACAAAGGCCGTGGAAGGAGGGCGGTCCTGTGTGCTTTAAACAAAAGACTGCATGACGTGCAGAGTGGTTTGTTCCAAAACTGTGAATGCTTTAAACTTTCCATGGCAGACGTTTCCAAAGAGGAGCAGTGAAAAGCAGCAAAACTGTGACAGCAGCAAAAACTCATGTTCAGCTCTCCGAAAGTTACAGATTAATATTTTTTCAGCTTTTTCTGCATTTAATAAACTTAATATTTCATAATTTCATTAAGCGTAATCTGCAGGTTAATCAATAATGAAAATATAATAATTAGCTGCAGCCCTGAGCACATTTCCACCCCCACACTGATCCATCTGGGATGTCAACGATATGTGACAGCCTGTAATGAAAAGGAGCAGAGGTTATCTCTCTGCCCTGTGAATAATGAGCGCAGTATGTAGAGGCACAAACGCATTTTGGATGGAAAATAGGTTTTTATGAAAGAGCTGCTTCAGCTGCACGCTCTCTCTCACACGTCTGTAATTACAAAGACACGCATTCATTCACGCACTCACAGATGGAGCGAGCGCCCAAGCTTAATCAGCCCCTCCTCCACCCACATCAGCCTCGACGAGTCTGTGTCCATCGCTTCAGTCTGCTCTCACACACACAGCGGCGTTACCTGAGATGATAGAGGCATGTCTGAATTCCTCAGAGAAGTGGATTGGCTCGTACGGAGATGTCTCGTAAAACTCTTCCCCTGAGGAACAGGAAACAGAAACATGTTCAGTGCACAGTCCAACCATCTGCATTTACCTGCACACGACATTTAAAGGTCACCTGTCTGTGCACGAGAACTTACACCTCGTGGTGTCCCACACAGCTCTGTCATTGCTCCTCTACTTTTATTCCTGTTTAAATTGTATTAAGGTTTAAAGTCTGCATTATTAGGGGTGTGGCCTCTTTGACTGACAGGTCGATGGCAACACAGGTGGCTGTAGCTGCTAGCTGTCTGCTAGGCCTCACCTGAACTGGACCTCTGGTCTATGCTTGTGCTTTTGTAGCCTTTTGGAGCATTTTTAATGACATTTTGTGACCAATAATATCCTCCTGAGAGCCAGCCAATTCATTTATGTCCTCTGTAATGGACATTTTTGTTTGGGCTATATCTTTTAACTTATTTGAGCTACCCTACAAAGTCCTGATGTACTAAATAGAGGACATCCTGGGTTTTCTATTGATATCTCATGTGTTTGGCTGGCCTCTTTTAGTTCCAAAGAGGAAGGAAACCACAAAAAAAAGTTAGTTACATGGAAAGATAAT